>DWNE01007641.1:0-12088 GCA_018249875.1 Cecropterus toxeus | reverse complement strand
AAATTACGAAATATTTTTTCGAAAACAAAGTAACTCAATAAACATAAACTTAAACATAAACCCTTTCTACACTCATAGCTCCACAGTAGGATTTTCTTCAGTGTCGTGGGTGCTATGGATACACAAAAACGAATACATAAAGACCCAGACCCAGAACAGAAATCTAAAGTCATCATCCACATTTCTGTCTGGCCGGGTGAAAAAGGTATCCTATGTCTCATAAACAATCGGTTTGCCAAATTTCAGCGAAATCCAATAAGTCGATTTTGAACAAACACACATACATACATCCTCAAAAATTCGCATTTATAATACCAGTAAGACTTGAAAATTTAAACCAATATCTTGCAGCGAATTCAAAAAGAGTATAACGTTTAAGTCGTTGGTACGCATCGGTGTGGCCCATAAAACGGCATGCCACATTACTGTCGAGAACCTTTCAGAACTAGAATACGCTAAGTACAAAGGGCTCGCCCACGTGCATCGCAGTGAAAATTATTGTACCACGGTTGCTTTCCAGCAATGCCTATTTTATTTAAAAGGAGGATTCAAAGCGTGCAAAAAGAGGTCTTCAAAGCCGGCAAAGTATAGGTCTGATTCGCAAATGACCAAACGACTTTATCTATTTTCGATGTGGTTATCCGTCTGGCTATAATGGTAAAAAATGACCGAATATGTAGCTAACTGTTATTAGCTGTTCTAAGGGCATAACTTTGAAAAAATAGCAAATTTCAATAGTCTTGTGGAACTAATGGATAATACACACACGCTCACACACACACGCTTTCTACACTCATAGCCCCACAGTAGGAATTTCTCCTGGGTGCCATGGACACACATAAACGAATACACAAACACCCAGACCCAGAACAGAAATGTAAACTCATCATTCATATTTCTGTCTGGCCGGGAATCAAACCCGCGACCCACTACGCGTTAGACCGGTATGGTGACCGCTCCGCCACGCGGTTCGTCAATAATCAATGCTAGGTCAGTAGCTTCGCCAATAAAAAATAGGATGTTAGAACCAGGGTAGTTCAGCCGGGTACTACCGCCACACCTCTCTAGCGTGAAGCAGTTCTTGCGTTTCATCAGTTCTTGCGTTTCAGCAGTTCTTGCGTTTCAGCAGTTGTCAGCTCACTTACGTATGTATCGCTATCTTAGTCCTCGATAGAAGCAACGCATCTGCAGCAACGCAGTACTAAAATTAGTTTGTCACGTACCTAGTTATCGAAGTAAAATGAACAAATTATTCCCTAAAGACACGCGGAATTGGGTAAAACGTAAAATCTTTACGTTCATTTCTTTCCTAACAGAGTTACCATTTAGCAAACTCGCTTCATTTTGCATTCGTATCAGCGAAGGAGACCCGAAGTGCTCTGATTGGAAAAACATTTTCCACGCCCTCTGGCTCCGTGCAAAGTTTTTAATACGTTGTATTGCATTTTAATTGAGGGTCCTTCGATGCTTTTATTTCGTGAAATAATGAAGTTGGTACCAGCCGCAAAAACTGTGTTAAAGCAAAATGAGTTATTACAAAGTACGTCAAGCATAATTCTGATATGGTTTTGTTTCTTTGGTGAAATTAATAAACATTATCATTACACATAACAAATAAAAAACTAAAAATTGTAAGCAAATATGTATTTAAGGTAATATTCAAATTTAATCTAACTATCTATTTATTTGTGGTTTATTATAAAATAAATAATAATATAAGGCAATTATCTTTATTATCTTATGACATGAGCATATAACCGATATATTCCCAATGCTTATCACTAAATCCGGTTACCTTGCCATTATTCAATTCACCTTATATAAAACGTTCATTGGACAGTATGACGTTAAATTATCTTTAAAAGTATGAGTCTATTATCATTATCATCTGGCATGACTTTGCCTCCGAAATACTTTCAAGACTTTCCACTAAATCCGGAAACCTAAATAGTTTTTAATTTACCCTTTATATAAATATGCTGACTAATTGACGTTAAATGGACGTCCTATCCACGAATACTTGTGAAACTACATATAAACGTGACAAAATAGTAATACCAAAAATACTCCATTAGAGACAGTCAGTTACTGTTTGGAACGAAATCGCTGTTCTTTTATGCGCATTAAAATTAAACGTCAATCGATATGTCAGCCGCAGCTCTGTAGTTTGTTATTTCAATTATCGACGGGACCTTGTTGGAAATTTTCTAAAACACGAGTCTTTTGTAGGAATTTTTAATTTCACCACCCGCTGTTTAGTAGCACATATGCTGTTTTATTATCGCTGGAAAATTTAAAGCATATTCCTAATAATACACCACGATTTTGATTAACATTTTTCATCGCTGGGGAAAATAGGAAAGCCCGCTACCCTACTTTTTATCATAATAACGATGGAAAATAATCTCTATGAATAATTTGGTTCAATATTAATGATGGGACCTACTGAGCGTTTTAGTATGAATAAAGATTTTAATTGCGAAAACATATGAAAGAAAAGCTCTTATATAGCCAATTATTTAAATATTCTTCATATTATGAAAATAATCGTAAAATTTGTCAATACAATTCAATAGTCTCACAAATATTTTTTAGACAAGAACAATATGTACAATACTTACTTAATTTCAGACAGGTGTAGAAACGGAAATAGTCGTAAGGATGGTATTATTACGAAAATTCTGAAGGATGCATAAGGAGTTATGAATCTATAATTAGGAAAAATTATTATTAAAAACATAAAACTTTAAAAGTAAATTGCATGCAGCTACATAACAAAAGATACTTCAGAGTCGATCATGCAGTTCGAAGTTTTGTTTGATTTTCAAAACCACTAGCATTTGCAATCAACGGAAAGATTTTAATTTCCGAAACAGAATCACTGCAGCAAAAATTCAAAGCTACGCTGAAAATTACTTCGCGTGCCGTACGATTGACTTGCGACAGAATTTTTCTGCGTGCCTTATATCGCAATTGGAATATGCAAAATGCAGGAATGGGAAAACTTTATTCCGTACTCAGCCACTGGCCAGTCCCATTCCAAAGGCCCGATACGGTATGACAATGCACATGCAAATTATCCGACTGCAAAGAGCGTTTCTGAACGGAAAGTTTAATAGGATAGCGTTGGCTCAACTTCCGCGATCCTTGCAACAATTATTTCAGTACCAGTATTCCTGTTTACCTTCCCTATTTTGACCATAGTCGACTCTTTCAATGAATATTTATGTTGGAAATGCAAGGAACTAAGTCTTTGTACTATTGACGCAACCTCGCAAAGAAAAGGTATTCCGGAACGTATTAACAACATCGTAGTGAAGGTAAATGTCGTTCTCGTTCGCGTTCATTCTAAATTCATTTTCCATTTTGAGTTTGTTATTTAAAGAAAATTGTTGTATTTATTTTGCCTCCACTATTATCATAAGTTAAACCTGATTCACTCTTTTTAGGCATCCCATCTTTGTATTCAGAATTGACAGCCCATCTAATCAATATTCGGACGTAATCACTATTACTTAGAGTTGATTAGAAATATTTAGGGACTAGAGGCTATTTACCATTAAAGCTGTATCATTTGCTATTTGTAGCGTGTAAAAATTGATATTTTTTTACGGTAAGTATACTTTGTCACGGGATTATACTAAATACATTAAGAATAAAATGACCACCAATGAATATGTACACAACTAGCGGATTATCGCCAGGCAGTATATTAAGAAATAAAGGTACAGATGAATAAGTAGACGAGTTACATCAATCTGAGTCCAACTTGGAAATGTAGATGAACTTAGGCTTTCAGCCTGTTGATGCGTCAGAACACTGCCACAAGTTAGAACACTGATATCATTATTTAGTAACACATCTCCACGTGTTATAGCTAGATTAAACTATGCATTTTCAAACACTGTAAGAGATTAGTAAATAGTTATTTACAGTGCCGGTCTATCTGTAGAGGATTTTGAGTTAGATTCTTGGCGATTGATGATATAAGATATGTGATGATAAGAATTTTATAACAGTGATAATCTAGCGGTTTGTATCTCGGTTTCTGAATCGAAAATTACGAGCTTTAAAGACACGGCACAAACCTTTAAGTTTTTCGTTAACTTTACATTATATTTTAACTACAATTCAAGAGTGAAGGAAACCATCGTAAGGACATCTACATGCATTCATATGCATGTAGATGTCCTCCTTACTAGATAGTAGATTCATAGTCTACCAGTTTGCACATAGCCAGCGTGATGATCGATGGCTAAATAACTTTTATTGTGTGAGAAAACACGTGCCTACCACTAGGACAGTAACGGATTGACGAAATTTAGATATCTGACACTTGTTAACATGAACAAGTGTCAGATATCTTTACACTTGTTCACACGAACGTGCATGCTGGCTTGTAGTGTTATCTAAAGGTGATAACAGGTTTATATAGAGGATATACAGGTTTATATTATGTATATACCTTCTTTTGAAGGCACTTTATTATTTGATTTATGCCGTACTCCAGAAAGGTAAGCAGCGAATTTTTCATTTTGTGTTTTGAATTTTTAATTCGCATCAAACAACGTTAACGGTCGCTATAAAAAGTTGCCTCTGAATTAGGCAACTCCTAAATCGGGTTTTAAGTGAGTTAAAAAATGAAAGTACAAGTATTAATGAAATATTTCAGAAACAAGGTAATATCCTAAATCCAATATCGCGAAATTAAGTTTTTAATTAATTTTCTTTTGGAATTCACGGCAGTTGGTTTTCTTCTCCGCCCGGGGCTACTGTCCCGAGCACAATATTAAGTTCCTTAGGGATTTATAACCGGAATATTGATTTTGTATAGATTTTTAATACCTACGTATTCTTGAATAGGTCGTACTTTGATTGGATCAGCCTCCACGCTTTATAATAAGCGCTCTTACTAGGGTAATAGTCGTACATTTTATTCTATTTGATTACAATTACTATGACGTATTCGAATAAAGTCAAATAATAGAATTAATAATTCGCACGCAACGACAAACAAATCCACAAGGTATCGGTTATTTATTCAAAGCTCCCTCTAGAGGAAGCGTGCTAAATTACAATTGTTCTGTTATTTGTAATGAAACGTGGGTACGGTCTGCTTGTTAAGCGGAGCGAGTAATTGCTGAACCAGTCGTGTGTGTAACTTGCGTAGATGATTAGGCTGATATCAGAGTCAAATTGACAGGATTTTTTTGACCAATATGCAAAATTGGAAAACTATACCTTATTGCAAGTGCTGCTAATGCTCGCTAAATATTAGTTTTTTTTATAAGAATGAAGTAACATACGAGCATGCAATCCAACTGATGATAAGTGGTTACTTGCCACCCATGGACATATGTAAGCAACTTCATATAGAACAGGGATTTTATCTGAAATCGATCACAGATGCGTTGCTGCTCCCAAGGACTAAGATGGTCGCCTCACAAATAAGTGAGCTGGTAACCACACCCTTGCTGCTTCACGCTAGAAATAGGTGTGGCGGTGGTACTTACCGCTCGAACTACTACTCCCTACTCCCTGGTAATAGAATAGATTCACTTAATAATCGGCCTTTACTGTTTCGTTGTTGTAGTTGTGTCGAAGATTTACATAAATCTTTAGAAGTAATATTATTATAAACAGGTAGAATCAAAACAGCAATGTTGGGTCCCAGTCAAGGAGATGGTCAGTTTACCAATTGAAATTTAATAGTACCTAACAAAAAAGTTTTTGATGATGATGATATTATAAAAGGAAACTGCATGATATATTCAAAGTATTCATGTATCCATGGTGGATACTCAAAATACAAAGACAAAAACACTTCAAGAAAAATATATATAAAAATATCTAAATGAGATGTTCCGAAACCTGTCGATTGCAAATAAATAATTATCCAAATAGACAACAATGACTCTCAGCCATGAAGAGGAACATAAAATTAGACCCAGAATAACAAGTACAAACCCTTGCTTATTACCCCGACGATAAGTACACAATAGCAACACCCACGCCGAACAACCCTTCACACATGAGATTTATGAGCCGTGAACTGCGCAATAAATGGCCCTTGACAGATTTTTCGCGGACTCCGTAAAATAACGGAAAACAGGACGTGATGCTAAGCGGACCGTGGACCTATTTATGTGTTTTGTAAACCATCCAAGAATAAGAAGTTGGGAATACAAAGATAAGGAATAGCTGAATATGGGAAAACTATAAGTATGAGAATGATAAGCAAAGTAGACGATTCATTATGATTCACAAAAGTGTAGCACTTAAGGCTCTTTAATCGTAAACTACATGAGTTATTTATGTCAATTTATACAGGAACAAAAATGTATGTCTGAAATTATATATCAAAAATTATTTTATGTTGTGATTCTATCAGATTTGACTAATTTCTGATGACTGATAGAGAGTTGCGTTTAGTAAAAGAAAAAAATAGTTTTTTCCTACAATCATATCGATATCGAGAATTGGGGTTTTATGTGAAGTTGATCTCAGGTGTGTTATGTACTAGATTTATAATAGAGAACACGCTTTCTACACTCATAGCCCCACTATAGGATTTTCTCCTGTGTCGTGGATGCTATGGACACACAAAGACGAGTGTATTCGTCTTAGTGTGTCCATGACCCAGACCCAGAACAGAAATCTAAACTCATCATTAATATTTCTATCTGGCCGGGAATCAAACCCGGGACTCAATGCTAAAGAATAAGTAGAAAAACAAAAAAAGTATCTTACGGAGAAATAGCATGCAACCCATGTAAGTAAGAGGTCACAAATGTCAATGGACGATCCTTTGATATTTGTAATTCACTCCAGATCTGACCTGAGGTGGATGATAGTGCAGTATAAGTTTCTACATTTCGAAACATACCATTAGACTGATCTATAATGAAACTTACTAGATTTCAGTTTTTATTTTACCCACATCGGATAATAAAATAATCCTTTCAGATATATTATTGCAACCTATACAAGTAAATTGACATTGATTGTTATTTTGTAGATTTAATGGAAAGTGCCCTGCCGAAATACGAATGGAAGATAGTGGGAACAGTGGAGATAGACCCTAATAGGGTCCTGTCATTCGTGGTCAACACTGGGTGTTAGATGAAAGATATATTATTCTAACACCCAAACATGCACGTCATGGTGATACGTTCCCTTTGTGCGAACTAAATGTCAAAATAGGAATTCTATTTGGACACATCGATGATTTGTCGGTGTGATAAATGAATCGAGTGGTTTATATCAATTATTCGATTTTCTATTCGATTGATTTCTTGCCTGATTCATTGGCTGCGATTTTAATAGGTGCAATTGGAATTATTGCGTGGAAATTGTAAAATGTAGCAGCATCGTACATCGTAATAGTTAAACAGATGGTTGGGTTGCATTGTTAGTAATTTGTATCGGTTTATGAGGTGGCAAAATCCACTATATTTCAAAATAGTGCTATTTATCAGCGTCATATGAATCACAACATTAAAATACTTTAATCAGCTCTTCCTCGGATAGAATTGAGGTAGTTTTAACGTCTTTTTGATTGTGTAAATGTAAATGTAAATTTCGGCGTGTAAAACAAAAAAATAATGAAAAAATATCAAATTTCTACCATCATTTCAGACAATGGATTAAAGACTTCATTTAAAAGTTTGTAAAACGAAAATTGTTTTTTATAAAATAGTTAATTTTAAAAGGATAATTTACATAATAGTTGCTGCCACTACGAACATTCGCTACGTAATATGTTTTTTTTTTATTCTTGCGCCTAACAGTTTTATACTCAGAAAATCTAGTAAATTAACTGAACCGGTGTAAAAATAAAGCGTGGTTCTTTGAAAAAACCGTTCTTTTCAAGCTATGCATAGCTGCTTAAGCTACAAAGACCATGAATAGCATCGCAGTTGCCAATCCGACTGAAAGCCTCGCAATCGCGCAGAACGGCCTCAGTTCTGTTAAATAAAGGGTTTTATACGCATGTCCAGTTAAGCACGTGGGTTGAAAGCGTGCTGAAAATAGGGGTTTTATTTTTCATCAAGTCCCGGACTCTAATGTAAAGATTCGTTCGGTTGCAAGTTTTTACTTGTGTAGTTTTACATTACGATAATTACATTGATACAGGTGAAATGAGATAAATTAAAGATATACAGAAAATAAGAATTTTGAAAATCAGTCCAGAAATGGCGGAGATATCGGTTAACATACATAAAGAAATACGTACAGTCGAACATAGAACTACTGCCTTTTCGATGTCGGTTAAAAAGAAAATAGCCATAACGGGACGCCTGGCAGATGTGGAAAATCGTGTTCGTGCAACTAATATGCATAAAAGACAAGATTGCGACGACAGGAACTAAATGTATAGCATAATGAAAATAACGCCATCTATGAACAGAACTGTACCCCGCACTAAGTCGAAGTAACACCGTAGCCCGTTTATTTTTGTTCGATGCATAATAGTTCCGACAACGTATAACAGATGGCGCTAAAATAAATAAATGCAAGCATCGCTACGCCAACAATCAAGTTTACCTGCGCCAATAAATATTTCTCATCAAGGATATTCACTTGGAACTAAGCACCAAAGATTCTAAAATCTTAACTAATGAAGCTAGGACTATGCAATTTGAAGTATAAGATTATTTCATGTCGTTGAAACCCCTATGAACGATTTTTTTGATATTGCACCCTTAAGACGTTTAAATATAGGTTTAATGTTTATAGTATAGTCTGCACATACAAAACCGCGGGTAACAGCTAGTTAGATTTATCGCGTGAGAGCGTTCAGCACCATTACCTATAAAAAACGGTAAAATATCACGTTTTTTTGCTTGGGAGCCCCTTAAATTTTAATTTAATTCTTCATGATATATAGCTTGACAGACAGACGGACAGCGGAGTCTTAGTAATAAGATAAATAGGTTTCCGTTTTTGGATACGGAACCCTAAAAACAAAATTCAATAAGAATTAAAAAACTCAAATACATCTGAAGGTCTTAACATTAAATAAGACGAAAAATACAAAAGAAACTAGTGGCTGCCAACAAAGCAACGTGGGGTTCGTGACGAAACAATAATTTCATTTAATGATTATCTCGTCAAAGCGGTGATTCGTTTCATTCATTCAATAATTATAATTTGGTTACCCGTCAGCTGCCCGATTGATCGTAGCGTAGAATTAATTCTGTTTGTATCGACGAACCATAGCTATTTTGAGTTTGGGCAGCCTTTTGTTAGATAATTCATCGTATCTTCGAATTATAATATGATTTTTTGAAGATTAATGAATACGGATCAATTATATTGTGAATTGTTACCGGTTATACAGATGATGCCAGCATTCCTAATTACGTTATCTGATTGGATGCAATGTATATCTATACCGATTCTACGTATTAATGAATTATTACTACAGGAATAAACCTATGCAGAATAGTTATTGTTATTAGAAATCTTGAACATAAGGTGCATGTAGATGTAATAGCTTCATACTATGATATGATAGCTACAAAATCTGCAATAGCTTAGTGATAAATTGGGCCTCTCATTCGTGGATCCAGTCCGAACATTTTTATAAGAATGAAGTAACAAACGAGCATGCATCCCACCTTATAGTAATTGGTTGCTGCCAACTGTGGACATCTGTAAGCAATTCATACAGAAAATTTCTATATGAAGTCGATCACAGATGCATTACACCTCGTCGTTAATTCTTAACCGATTTAGTCCTTAAAACGTTAATTCATTCTTAAGAGATAATTATGTTATGAAATAAAAATATATATATCATAAGCATCCACGGCTAAAAACATCGTAGAAATTTTTAAATATTTAAACAAATCTTCCGGGAGTATTCGCAAAATAAGACAACGGTTGATATTTTTAAATTATATTCACCATTAAGGCATTTCGCGTTAACTTCTTAAAAATATAATTTACTTTGTTCATAATATTGTCACAAACCAAGCCAGTGTATGATATTTACAACGTAGATGCAACCGTTAAAGGAAGTGATAGGTAAATATGGCATAGGCTTTGAAAATCTTTCAAAAGTTACCTATTAAAGGTTTTTAGATGATTTTACCCCTTTTGGTTTTAACAGTTAGAATTAAGCAGATTTGACGACCCGCTTGGCGGAGCGGTCACCATACAGGTCTGACGTGCAATGGGTCCCGGGTTCGATTCCCGGCCAGACAGAAATGATGAGTTTACATTTCTGTTCTGGTTCTGGGTGTTTGTGTATTCGTCTTTGTGTATATGGCACCCACGACACAGAAGAAAATCCTAGTGTGGGGCTATGAGTGTAGAAAGCGTTTTTTTAAAGATGTTCTTAAATATACATGTACCTATATAATATCGCTATCACGAGCTCACGTATATTCTATCACTATATAAGCAGCTAACATTTTTTCTTTTACTGTTTAACCACTGCTCAACCCACTCACGGTGCCACAGTTGATGGTCACGATGCTTCATAATAAAACTCTAAATCATTTTACGAATTAACGACTGGGAGGAACTTTGCCATGTAAATCTTTCGGTAGCTTACAAATCATTAGGTCATAGTCCACCGCACTGGTGAAATACTAGACTTTACACATGTTTGAAAAAAAATCGAATCCCAGGAAACGAAATCGAATCCTAGGAATTTACCACAAATTTTTCAACACCCCTTTGACCTTGCGCCCCATTAGTATATGTATAATTCTTTAACAGATTTTGTATTAAAGGATTTTACTTGTCTTCATAAAGCCTTTTCCATGCTAAAAAGTACTAACCACTGGCGCAGACGGTAACATAGTGCCGTAGCTTCACATTATAGCTCCTAGCGCCCGCTGCATATAAATAACTAGGCTTTACTGATATGATAACGGCTTTATCTGTTAATGAGTTGATATAGAATCTGATGTTGCTGAAATCACTAATAACGTATTGTATAATGTAATGTATCCATCACACAGAATAAAAGGGATCTAACTTAATTTTTTACAAGTTGAGTTTAATAAAACGACTTCTAATAACACAAGTTTATCGTCTATCGAATTAAAGAATGACGAATTTGTGATAGATAAAGACACAATAATCGCATGTTACTCTCCAAAATCATAATATATCGTAATTTTATTTCTCACAAAATACCTACTCGTTTTTTTCTAAAAAAAAAAAGTGCGCAGAGTTTGGTATCATACCACCATTAACCATTGCTATTACAAATTTTGTACTATTAGTATGATGTCCTCAGGTTTGACATACTTTTGTAAACATTATTAAGAAATCTTAGGCATATATTTAGGAAGCTTTACGATTTCCTTTTTATCAAAATATTTGTATTAGAATAAAGGTGAAACATTCGTAGTATTACGGCATCATCACCATACTTATTTTAATGGTAATGGTAAATACACACTCACACACACACGCTTTCTACATTGATAGCCCCACACTAAGATTTTCTCATATATTGTGGGTGCCATGGACACACAAAGACGAATACACAAATACCCAGACCCAAAACAGAAATGTAAACTCATTATTCATATTTCTGTCTGTCCGGGAATAGAACCCAGGACCTACTGCGCGTCACACAGGTGTGGTGACCGCTCCGCCACGCGGGCCGTCGAAATAATTTAAATTTCTGTTCAATGTTAAACAAAACAACCATATGATACGTTTTAATGTAGTCCTTAGTGATGGAAACGCTTCTCTAGCCAATCTCAGCACTCCAATTCTACTTAGAGACTATTATAGATGTCAATAGGCGACAAGTTACCATCAGGTAAATTGTAAGTATTTTTTTTATTTTATTTTTTATAAGAATATAGCAAACGAGCATGGACATCTGTAAGCAACTTCATATAGAACAGGGGTTGTATCTAAAGGGAAATTACAATATGTTGCTACTCCCGAGGACTGAGATGGTCGCCTCATATATAATTGAGCCGGCAACGACACCCTTCCACCGAAACGAAGAAATTGCTTCTCACTGGTAATGGTGGTAATGGTGTGGCGGTGGTGCCAACCCCGTCGGAATACACTTGTTTTACCCTCTGGGTGAAAAAAAGAAAGTTTACTT
>DWNE01007640.1:0-12088 GCA_018249875.1 Cecropterus toxeus | reverse complement strand
GCATTTGGTAAAAAAATGTTATTTTGATATTACAAACAGACACTTCAATTTTATTTATATGTATAGATGTATAGATTGTAGGAGCGATGATAAGTGGCTACTGCCATGAATACTAAAATAAGTATGTAAGCAAATTAATATTCCGGAAAAAACGAATTAAAAAAGTAAATTTATAAAAAATGCTATATTTTTACGATATTATATTATGTATATTAGTAGCAAATGAGCATGAAATTCAGATGATAAATGGCTACTGCCGTGAATACCAAGAGTAGTCTTCACGGCAAGTTATGACTAAACATATCTTGTGTCGATTAGAAATTCGACACAAGATATGATTATTTATAACTGACATTACTACGTACTAACTACGTTGGAACGCCTTAGATATGTCTCCTTTACCACTTTACCATCCCGCTAACCAGAAAACGGCAGCGCTTAATGCTGATACTAATAGGCAAATAGGTAGACACAAAGGGCATCGATGAACGTGATTCGTTATTACCAGGCGAACATAATCGTAAAGAATTTGTAAATCAACGCGAACACGTACCGATTGCTCTATTTACCCTGACCTGTCAGTGTTCAAGGTAAAGCAAATATTTTAAGTGGTGTTTTATTCGTGTACGGGTTGAACTAATCACATTTTCTTTGCTAACGGTGATTCACTTGTAATAGGACGATAAGAATAATTTATTTTAATGTTTACCGTATTTTTGCTACTTATAAATTGGTAATAACGTTTATTAATGTTTGGTCGCAACCTCCTGACCCATTAATGATAAAAAAGTATTATCAAAAGATACCAACTTAAAATTAACTTTTACAAACAAAATAATAAGTATGTGAACTCAAATACAAAATATGTTTACTTGTAAACTTATAGTAATAAAATATTATAGTTATTAATAAAATATACGTCCCATATTATGTTTTGTTCAGTTGGATAAGTTTGAAATAGTAAGCTTAAAATATTTAATATGTTATATCGAGGCAAATTCTTTATGAGAGTAGAATTTGGTAGAATTGATTTATGAAATCATCAAAAGATAAATTATGTTCATAGTTGTACAAGGTTTTTACCTAAAATAATTGAGATTCTTGCGTGGAAATTGAAAAACCATGACCGAGGCGTAGCAGGAAAAACTAAAAATAAAATAAATCACTAGTTTTAATCTCAAAGGTACTAGGCAAACATGAGTTAACAGAACAAACTCCGTAAATCGAGCGCTGCCCAGTTCGCACTTTTCACCCTGACCCGTGTTCAAGGTGAGTGAAAAATGTGAGATTAACATACGGGTTAACTTTACTATTTTCCGGCTCTTTATTACGATTTACTTTTGAATGAGCTTATTTTATTGCCTCATTAGTAGACACCAATGATGAATAGTTTTTTTCATTCGAGTTTATTTTTGTCTTCACGTTTGCGTGGTAATTAATTTACACAAATTATAATAATATTATGAATAGTTGA
This sequence comes from Cecropterus toxeus, assembly GCA_018249875.1. Classification (NCBI taxonomy): domain Eukaryota; kingdom Metazoa; phylum Arthropoda; class Insecta; order Lepidoptera; family Hesperiidae; genus Cecropterus; species Cecropterus toxeus. Next base: position 10,614 of record DWNE01007640.1, on the reverse strand, counting down.
AAGCATATTCCGTAATATTCATTTCGAAATGAACCGGAATATTCATTTATTATGAATAGACATCTTTCCACAAATTAGGTCATAATGAAAATATGAAGCTTGTTAACTTTATACGTTTATATTACGCACATTGAATGAAGAAGTAAAATATTGTTGTAAAACATAAATGCCTGACAGTTTCTAACAAAGTTATTAAAATTTTGTGACGTCTACCAACCCTTAATTTGCCAGCACGGTGTACTGTGGCCTAAACCTCTGTGAGAGAATCGCACCTAGTGTCACACAATAATGGATTGACAATTGCATCGTCGTCTCGAACTAAGTAAATCAGAGATGTTTGGCGTTGACAGATGTTTTTGTTTTCTTTCAAAAGTATTTTTAAGTATTTACAATAGATATCTTAAATAAAAAATAAAAATAAATAATTATTAAACTATAAATAAAACAAAGAGTCCAAACCGCTGTCTTTAGGAAGGGTACCAAGAAGGCTGGCCACATTTCCCCTTTGGATAGCTAAGCTAACCCTTTGGCCGAAATATGAACCAGCCCTCGGATCCCCGGAAATGTCAACCAGACGCGAAGACAGTTCTTTGTAGAACCGTCGAGCTTCTGGCCCCCACGGACCCAATGTTCCATTGCAAAGGGCACAAATATGTAAACCTCCGCTAGGGCTGCATACTTGCACCGCTTTGCAGATTCGGCTACGAAAACTTTGGCGTTTGAAAACCATGGGCCAAAATTAAAACATTTAGATTTTTTTTTCAAATGTGGTTGTCTCTAAAGTCGGTTTACGGACGATAGTTTTACGTGATAACATCATAAAGAAACATTGATAAAAGATTGCATACTTTTATTGAATTTAATTATCACTTAATTATTTTGAATAATACGAAGAAGGAGTTAATTGAAAATTAAAATTTTTCGATTACTTAACATTTATTTACGCTCGTCAATTTTTATTAATTTTTCCGCGTTCTCTCTAGCACGCTCAGGCTCAAGAGGAACGTGACACTTTTTCGTGCGTGCAGCCTGTGTCCATCAATTTATAAGACGTTATAACGTCAAAAAGAAGAAATACAATTTTATATGTGCAATATTACTTAAAGATACATGAGAATTGGCTCAGCGATATTCATGTTGCTAGGAATCGACCTAATTTCCTTGTTCGCCGGACGCCAATATGGATTTAGTCGGAAATTCAGAATTGGCTTCAATCGAGTATTCTACGTGCTTAGTGTCGATCACGTTTAGCCATCTTCATTAAAATTCTATGCTCTGATTCTATTACGGCAACTAATGAAATTTCGGTTTATGTATGCGGAGGGTTTGTAGATAGCGGTAGATGTTTTTGAGCCTTAATTACTTTAGGAGAATACTTTTTCTCTGAAATTACTAGTATGTAGCGCTTTCTATACTGACTTGAAGGCCGGTAAAGATTCGTGGCGCTGCAATTTTTAGTCTCCTACGATTTTTTGCATTTTTTAATACAATTTATAATAGGGAACTCATACATTTGTTCATTTGTTTTAAGGCTCACGCTGATGCAATCGTCGTTTTGCGACACCATAGGGAGATTGTATAATTAGGGTATACGTACACGTACCTTAATTAATAAAACCTCCGTAACTTAGTTAATTTTAATCGGAGGACAAAATCATTGAACCTTTTTTCCGTAAAAAGTTTTCTCCACATTTTCACTAAAACTTTTTGTCTAATTATTACCGTTTTGAAATGACTCCATGAAAGAATTTTTGAAATTTATTTGACTGGACTTAACTTCAGATTACCTACACTCATACTTTGCTGCTTACATAAAAAAATTAAATTCTTACCTAAAGTAACTCAATGTTCTAGAAAAATTTAAACATCAATAAAACTCAATAATTCGCAATTAAACAAATGTATACTTTCAATAGGTACTATTATCGTACAAATGGAAATAATCTTTAATAACTCATTTATTAACTCATTACTTTAGCATTAAACTCTTAGAATACCCTTTTACAGTAAATAGGAAAATGTGATCTCATTATCCCAGAGTAATCCCATTTGGTATTAACGAGATTTAGCGTTAAATTCAAATTTTTGAAGGTAATTTATTTAAGTCAATACGAGTGGAGTTTTTAGGTACTTTTATTTTCAATGGGGTAAAAAAAAATTAAGAGTTATTTTTTCATTATTTTTAATTTATTGCGCGAAAATACGTTTGTCAAATTGGTACATGTATATTGCTAATTCGTATGTAAATATCAAGCTATTAGCTATTATTCAAATAGGTAGCAAAAATGATTCGGTCCACCTGATTGAAAGTCAGTGGTCTGCCGTCCATCGACACTTGCGTCATTAATATTCGATTAATAATATAATTGAACCTGAAGTTAGATACGTTGCTTCCCCTGAGAAATAAGTTTGAACGTCTCATGTTCATCTCAAGTCCTTTCAAGATCATCTTCGCTGCCGCGCACTTTGAACTATGACACAGCGAAGCTAACACTTATATTATAAGGCACTTTGACCCGACTTTTTTATAATATAGAATCATCAGTCCATCTGTTGGTAAGTGGCTACTGCTGCCCAGGGTTATCTCTAATCACCCCTAGATAAGATTAGAATCTTACCTGAGGTTGACAGTTGACTGCTACTGTTGCCACCCCTGACGATAAATTTAGACGCCACAGATGTCGTCTAACACTAAAATACACCATATAACACTAATAACATCATCTACAGATATACGGAAATCAATACAGTAGACAGTTCAAGGGGATTTGTAGGCTGAGATAGCGCCTTGTCACCATGACACGTTTCGATTGTTGAGGATAAAGCTACTGTGATTACTAATACAAGCAGCTATTAGAGTAAACAATACTATAAAGGATAGTCCTCATAGAATAAGATTGCAATCAACGTGCAATGAGTACTCTATCTTTGATTCGATAGATTGATCAGCTATTAATTGACTTCTTAACCGACTGAATCAAAAAAAGAATGTATTTTGAGCTTATCCATCGATGTATGTTTGTATGATTGTATACCCATTTCTTTGACACGCGCTACAGCCCAAACGACTTGACGGATTGTGACATATGACTCATCATTAGAATCATTTCAGTTTGCAGGGTCACATAAGCTTTACTTTTAGTGGCGTACCGAAATATATAAAATCAAATATTTTTTGTTTAACATTACAATAGAGGTATAAAATGAATGCTAGTAAAACTCATAAGAAGTGTAAAATTAAAATAATTTATTATTATAAAAACTAGAAACCGACTGAAAAACTATTACAGTTCATAGTATCAATACTGAATGTAATCAATCGTTTTTAAGCAGTCGTCTTCGTTTTAATATTTTTAATACTGTAATATTATTAAAAATATTAAAACGAAGACGACTGCTTTATAAATTCTCTATTGTAGCTTTCATACTATTAAAATAACTTATAATTTACTATATGTTTAAATCGTAATAAAGTTATGCAGTTTTGCGTTTGGAGAGAAGAGTGGATGCAGATTGTAATACTTAATCATCTTAATCATTAAGAGTTGTCTCGTACCTATGATCGACCTAATGAGATTTATTCAAAGATTTTCATCAAGTTACTACATTAATTTGTAATAAAATACTCCGAAAGCGGACAAGATTTACGAATAAAACCTACTTTAACTTACTACGGTAAACTTCTCGTCTACCAGGAACACAGAAATCAATAGGAGAGTTAAAAGGGATTTGTAAATTGCGATAACCGTAGTCATCGTACCCCTTTGTACGCCAGACAAACATTATTGCCAATCACATCAAGCATCATCCATTCGGCATCGGGGTACGTTATATACGAAATGGGTCAACAACCTTTCTTCATAGTAATAAGTAATAGTGTATTATATGACTTTAGACTAATATCTTTTTTATCATATCGAAGTTGCATGCAGTCCACCTGATGGTAAGTGGTTACTGCCGCCCTTGGACATCTGTAACTTCATATAGAACAGGAGATCCATCTGAAGTCGGTCACAGATGCGTTGCTACTCCTGAGGACTGGAGATCGCCTCATATATAAGTAAGCCGGAAACCACACCCTTCCAACGAAACGTAAGAACTGCCTCACGCTGGAAATAGGTATGGTGGTGATACCTCCTCGGTCGAACTGCTCTGGTTCTAGCACCTGGCGAATAAGCCTAATTTACTCGCGGAATTAAGAATTTCTGGGTGCAAGGTCTGTATTATAGTACGTGCGTACGAGGTTGCGTGCAACTGCGTGTATATTGTATAAATAATTCTGTCCATTAGCGCTATTGAAAGATAGTGATGTCCAAACTAATGATAGATAGTCGCGTATTAGGCAAGCTGCCAACACGTCGCCATTTTTAGGGTTCCGTAACCCATGAATAAAATAGGGTTCCTATTACTAAGACTCCGCTGTCCGTCTATCTGCTTATCTGTCACCACTCACCAAGCTGTGTCTCGCGAACCGTTATAGCTAGACAGTTGAAATTTTCACAAATGTATTTCGACGACCGAAAGCGGAGCTGTCACCACACCGGTCAGACACGCAGTAGGTCCCGGTTTCAATTACCGGCCAGACAGAAATGTGAATGATGAGTTTAGATTTCTGGGTCTGGGTCTGGGTGTTTGTGTATTCGTCTTTGTGGTCCATGGCACCCACCCATGGGGCAATGACTGTAGAAAGCGTATTTTTGTTGCCACTAAAACAACAAATAAAAACAGAGTAAAATAAAAAATTGTAGGGGACTTTGCTCAGTGTTAATAACGGCAACAGGAAGACTCTAGAAATATTCACACATGGACAATTACTTTAAAAATAAATAATTAAATTAAAATAAAACAAATGTATGAGGGACATTCTCATACAATTAAGGTGACTTTTTTGCAGTTTTTATAGATACTGATACTGAACCCTTTATACGCAAGTCCGACTCGTCCTTGGCCCGTTATTAGAAAGCTCATTCTCCAGCGATATTGATATTTCTCAAGAGATATAAAATATACTGTAAAATTATATAAAGACAGCGTACAGTAGAATATAATATTCAGCTTATCCTATTATCTTAAAATTACACTTAGCTTTTAACGACGGTATTAACCAGAGGACCTTTCTAGGTTAATTTTAAAAAGGTTCTTATATTAATGAAAGTCCTAACAGTAAGTTTTCAAATGAAGATGAGAAAGTAAGGACGTTTTTGCTTTAATTTTATTATGTTACACTAGCGACTCGCTCTAGCTTCGCATGGGATAATGCTGGTCAGCAATGCACCCGCGCGATATTATACATGATATACTAAAGAATGTCTTTATATACAATGTAGGCAGCTTTTTTAGCATTATACAATGTGTTTATTCACGACATCATATTAGAAATGTCTAAAATTATCAGTGTTTCTATATTATATTATATCAGACAGACAAACATAATTTCTATCTATTAAAAAAATCCGTTGCGTAGTTTTGAGGCATACAAATTTTCTAAGCATATATACGGACAGACAGATAGCAGAAAGCGACTTTGTTTTTTACTATTTAGTGATAATTGTGGACCCGTTTATAGAGATGCTGGCATAATGTTATAAAAAGAGGGATCATAGAAATTTGACTACGGGTGACGAGGGATATGAAATGTATGATCAAATACAAGCCTTTTCTAGACTATTATGGTACGAATCTTTCAGAATAAGAGGGCTTACGTCATCATCCATCGCTGACCAAACGTACTTTGGACTAACATATAAACGCATATAAACGCTTTCACTCATAGCCCCACAATTAGACTTTCTCCTACCGTGGGTGCCGTGGACACACAAATACGAATACACAGACACCCAGACCCAGAACACAAATCTAAACTCATCATTCACATTTCTGTCTCGCCGTGGATCGAATCCGGGACCCACTGCGTGTCAGACCGGTATGATGAAAACTCCGCCACGCGGGTCGTCAAAAGTTTGCTAAATTTTCAGAGACCATAATATGTAGGATTGCATTGCATTGTTTTCCTAAGTACTCAAAGCAGTTTTCTAGACTACATAATAGTCGAATAGGTACAAGTTCAAACTCCTAACTAATTATTATAGGTCAAAGTCCCAGCTTTCTAATTCATTATTAAAGAAAATTTCTGTACAATGAAAGTAGTCTTTTGTAAAAAGAAATTCTCGTAATTATATTCCCTACTTTTTAGTTGTGTGATTCCAGGACAAAAGGTTGTTGAATAATTTCCTGCAAGAAAATAGGCACTTTATTTTTAATAACGTTGTAATTTTATGATGGAACTTTATTTGACAAAGGACTTTTCACTAGTGTGGTTTTCAACAACCCATAAAATGGCGTAATAAAGGGATCTTAGCGTATGAAGATTGAATATCACGGTTATATTTAGGCGGTAGAATAAGTATTGTTCGATGGAGTAGATACCACCGCCACACCTATTCCTAGCGTAGAGTAGTTCTGGTGTTTCGGTGGAACAGTGTAGCGACCGACTCACTTTCATATGAGACCCGCGTGGCGGAGCGGTCACCATACCGGTCTGACACGCAGTGGGTCCCGGGCTCGATCCCCGGCCAGACACAAATGTGAATGATGAGTTTAGATTTCTGGTCTGGGTCTGGTTGTTTGTGTATTCATCTTTGTGTGTCCATGGCACCCACGACACAGGAAAAAATCCTACCGAGGGGCTATGAGTGTAGAAAGCGTTTATAGTTATGCATTTATAGTTTTATATGAAACGAATATTTTAGTTCTCGGGATAACACGTATCTGTGATTGGGTTCTGATACACCCCTGTTTTATATAAAGTCAATTACAAATGTTCATGAACAGCAGTGATCACTTACAAGGTGGACAGTATTTAATTTGTTATTATTAAGGCCCTTAACTGGCTCTTACTAACTTAACTTATCTTCAGGTTCAGAAATCAGGTTATGATTTTTTTCGAGTGTATAACTTTAACATTTACCCTTGTAGTAGATATCATAACTGAGAACTAACTTGTCATAAAATCCTTTCCAGAATTGTAATACGGAATAGGAGTTACCCGCATGTAAGTAAGGGTTTGATATGCCGCTTCGTCCCTTATCCTCTTCATCACGTTGAACTTCCTTGTTCAATTATGGCATTCCGTCTTTTGACACTTAAATAATTGAGGCTATAGATGTTTGAAGGTTTTTATTCATAATGCAACATATTGAAATGTGTTCAATCCCTAGATAACTAATATTTATCAACAAGAACAGCCGTAATTATCATTTATAACTAGCTACACCCCGCTGTATTTCAATTGTAATAACCTTTGACAATAAAATTTAATTTAATAAAATAGAGACTCTCACATAAATAATGGACCTTCGCTATATTTTATATTCATTTACATAGTTTTAGTGAGATGCGATTTCAAACACAAGACAAAAGACAGACAGATAATAATATTAAACCTACTTCTATCACACCTATTAAAGCTTATCCGACCTCCATTTTTTTTTCATATACCTTTCTTTAAAATAAATACGTATACAATGTACAGACATGTTCATTTTAAATATATGTAAGGTTAAGGATTCTATTATAAATGCATGACTATTAAATCACATTAGTTATTCTCTATGTACGTAGTACGCTAGCTTTTTGCTATAAATTGAACGTCTACATACCAAGGTTAAGAATGCTGCAGTATTTTAACTTAAGGCGAACGAATTGAATAAAATCTACGATCAGATTACATTATTGTAGATTTACTACACATTGGGGGCAATTCATTGTGAGCATTTCTTCTTCGGCACGTAGTGAACAAGGTCGTACGACCGATTTCAACTTGGTTTGGTGTTACTGTAAAGTTTTACAAAAAAATATTACTTTTGTTCCATTTGCTAGTAGCAGTTGCTGCTGAGTTACTGGTTTTATTCATACAATATTTTATATATTATAGAAGTATCAAGCGAGCACGCAGTCCGCCTGACGGCATGCGGCAACTGCCATCCAGGATATCCATAATCAATTCCAAATTGGATTTGTCCTACCTATGGCTTACCAGAGATGCATTGCTACTCCTAAGAAGTTGTCTAATTCTAACGCCTCATATTCTTCCTTAACCAACACTTCAAAACAAAATACAAAAGCCCTTAATATTATAGTCATTAGGTAGAAATAGGTAAGCTGGTGTTGCTTCACCTATTTTAGCTTATCTGTATCGTTAGCAATATTCATGAGTCAAGTCCTCAATGGGGTACTACGATCTTTGTAAAACAATGTTTTATATGATTCATAAACAATGAACAAGCTAGGTACTAAGTCTTTTATTTAAATTTTGTAATATCAAAAATGCTCTAAAAACTATTTGTAATATATCATTTTAGTTTTCGCTTCGTAACGCCAGGCGCCGCTATATTTTACTCCAGACATCATTGCGTTAGTAAAAATTGCCTAATATCGCATACATACGTCACTCCATAAAACTTTCTCTATCAAACTGACATCAAATTGACATCTAAATGGCGATTAAACGTAGAAAGAATATCGTACAAAGACCTGTACGGCTTCTTACAAATAAATACTTAAAAAGTAAAAAATATTTTCGCTTTTTACTTCTATTAGCAATTAAAGCGTGTTATTACTATAATATAAATTTTATCTTTTAATTCAGTTAGTTCTCTTTAGTGAGAGAGAGAGAGCGCTCCTACATATTAAGAATAGCTATTAATGCTGAGTATAACATTGCGCACATAATGCTTTAGGCGTTAATGGAAATAATTATTATTTTCTCATATTCCGATGTTATTAGGCTGAAAACCAACGTCCGATAACTTAGTATTACGTCACAGCACTATAATATTAATTAAAACATTATAAAGTATAAAGGCAATATTAAAGTAATCAGTTTTGCTGTGTGTGAATTGCACACACAATTTTATTAAAGACTAGCTGTGTCCTGCGGTTTCACCCGCTACTACATAAGAAAAAAAGCATAGCCTGATGTTATATAGCCTATGGCCTTCCTCAATAAATGGATTCAACAGAAAAATATTTTTTCAGTTCGAACCAGCAGTTCCTGAGATTCGCGCGCTCAACCAAACAAACTTTTCAGCTTTATAATATTAGTTTAGTAGTATAGATTAGTCCATTTGTTCGTCCAGCCAACACACTCATACATTCATAATTATGGTTCCTTTTAATAAAAATCGTGACGAAACGTAATTAAAAATTAAGCATCGCGGTTTGACCCACCAGCCATCTCTACTTGAAAACGTAAAGGGTAACATACCCTTTAGTTACGAATTACATGTTTTGCACGAGCTCTTGAATATTTTAATTAAATTTACCAGTTACGCTACACATCGCACAGCGAGAGCAAAAGTGACCTAAGTCAAATTTTCTAAAAATTGAGTTAAATTCTTAAAACTACTTCTTATAATTATGTAATTCGTCTAGCAAAACTAAGTGATGATATCCTCATGACGACACCCATTACATGGTAATTAATTAAATTCATTGATTTATTTTGGTCGGGGATCCCAATTTATTTTATTTTATGGGTAAAAAAAGGGTTTATTTTTATAGTGTCAAAAGCGTTTTTATTATTGAGTACATCCCTAATATAATTACTAACATGTAATAGAATTACCATATTTATATTTTTAAGGGAGTGCGTTAAAATATCATCAACGTTAGCTCGCTAACTACTAGACACCACTTTGTAAATAGTCAGGATGTTATATAAAAATCAGTCAGTTTAATCAGTTTAGGTTAACGGATTTAGCCCACTGACCAACTGACTATATTCATGTACTGAATACAGTAATGATATAGTCATTCTAAATCCAACATGGCGGATACCCCTAGATGTCTTAGTGTTATATTTTTTTACCATCGCCCATAGACATTTACAACCCCTGAGTTAAATTTATATTTATTTATATTTATTATCAGCCAGCAGAAATATAAAAGGATTTTCGTCGGCAAAGGATCGCCGTATACATGCATGCATTAAATTTATACTTATTATTATTAATGTTTATAATGAGCCCGAATTATAAGAATATCAAACGAGGGTTTTCTAATACAAATACAAAATGACTACCAAAATCTTTTTTTTACGTTTATTTTAATATGAATTTCTTTTCTTTCAGATCAAGAGCCGTATCGAGTATCGAATTAAAGTGACTTGTGAATGAAGACAAATAGTGTAAGAGTGTTACGAAATCATACTGCAATAAGTGATTCAGTGTAAGTGTTTACGCGGCCAAGTGACCCGGATGGGGTTTTATGGGGAAGTGCACTTATATTTACAACCATGGTGAGTGTTTATTAACTGTACGAGTGTAACATACGAGTATACAAGTTATGAAATTGAGAGTAAAATTAATTTTAGATTTGATCTCAATCAGTAGTAACGCTGGAATTGATGTTTAATCTATCTGCATGCAAGTTTAGCACACAAAATCGCATTGCATTGCATTTTGTGTAAGAAAAACTTGTTTGTATTTTGGACAGTTCCTTAAAACGCGATTATTAAAAAAACACGCCTTCTACACTTATAGCCCCACATTAGGATTTTCTCCTGTGTCATGGGTGCCATGGACACACAAACACGAATACACAAACACCCAGACC
>DWNE01007639.1:0-12088 GCA_018249875.1 Cecropterus toxeus | reverse complement strand
CATACTCCTGAGCTGGTTATAGTATACTTTTCATCACGTTACAATTAATAGGAGCAGAGCAGTGAAGGGAAATGTTGGGAAAACGGGAGAAGTTACTCCATTTTTAAGATTCCGTCGCGTGTGCAACCTTAATGGTTAAAGCTACACAGAAATCATTACATTTCTTTTAAACGCAGGTGAAACCGAGGACTCAGCTAGTATACGACAAAATACAATGAATGACTACTCTCAGCAAATGTCTCCAAAAATTCTACAAAATTCTTTATTTGCTATCGTGATGGATTATAGCCTAAACCTCTCTCATTCGAAGTCCTATGCCCAGCTGTGGGACAATAATGGGTTGACGACGATTGGTTCGTGCGTTTTGCTGAAGGGTGTGGTTGCCGGCTTACTTATATATTAGGCGACCATCTCAGTCCTAGGGATTAGCAACGCATCTGTGATCGAGTTCAGAACGAACTATATAAAAGTTACTTACAAATGTTCATGGGCGGTAGTAACCACTTACCATCAGGTGGACTGCATGAACGTTTCCTACTTCAATCTGATAAAAAAAACCTTCCACTGAAACGCAAGAACATATTTACGCCACAAATGGAATCAATACTTATTCTAATACTTTGAAACACGTGAGCAAAAGACCACTATTACTGAAATAAATATAATAAAATAAAATAAAAATAATCCATATAAATATTTAAGAACAATAGTTGAATAATACCAAAAGAAGGCCTAGCCCGTCATCAAAAAGATAAAGGATTAGGGTTAAAATTCTCTCTTTTCAAAGTGATTAAAACCCCTAATTCGATATTGAATGCCGTCAGAAGCGTGAATAAATGCCCACGTAAGTGAATTACTGAAACCAGAGAATGGTTATTTGTCTGATAGATAGCGAGTAACGATATTATGTGAATAGCAAACAACTAGAAACCTTTCTACACTCATACGCTTTCTACACTCGTAGTCCCACAGTAGGATTTTCTCCTGTGTCGTGGGTGCCATGGACACACAAAGACGAATACACAAACACCCAGACCCGCGTGGTTGAGCGGTACCAGTCTGACACGCAAGGGGTTCCGAGTTCGATCCCCGGCCAGACAGACATCCGAATGATGAGTTTAGATTCTGTTCTGGGTCTGTGTTTGTGTATTCGTCTTTGTATATCCATGGTACCCATAACACAGGAGAAAATCCTAAAGTGGGCCTATGAGTGTAGAAAGCGTTTTTTTAGAAACGTATTAAAGGATTCATATTTTCAGATTACAAACAAAATCATCCTTTATAATTACAACAACACATCCACAGAAAACTCATTTAAAAGCCACCCCAGGCAGACATAGCGTAAGATTAACGAAATGGCTTCACCCGCCCGCCCAGCTGGGCGGGAGACCGATCAATACTGGCTCAGTTCTAATCTTACTACTTGCGTCCTTTTCGCTCGCGAGATGCAGATGCCTCAAACTCATCTGCACTTCTCGCACGCCGTATTCCGAAACCCGTAAAGGTGATTATACACTAACTTAGGCTCGGTGGTTAGGGGAATGGAGGGCGGGTTGCTCAGATGTTTGAGGAGAAAACGCCTACTTCTGATGCGACGTTGGATAGCATGAAAGTAAGGTAGATGCATTTGTTCGGGAATTTTCAATTTCATGGCGATTTTGATAGACTTATCGACTTGGTACCTTCATAAGTTAGTTGGTAGTTAGGTATACATGTATTATATTGATGGAAAGGACAAAAAGACGTAAGTGACTCTTGGCCAAAACGTTTTTAACACCATTAGAATCAGTGATTTCCACCAAATGGGAACTGCTATTGAAACATAACTTCCTTTTAACTTTCTATGGTATATTCCTTATAATTTTAAATGTTGTTAATGAGAGACAAAAGAAGGTGTAGTGGATTTTCTTTTTAAAATATAGAAGTTGCAACGAGCGAAAGAGCTTGCCAGGTGGTAGAACCAATGCAGTTCGACCGGGGAAGTATACCGCCATACCTATTTCTAGCGTGAAGCAGTTCTTGCGTTTCGGTGGAAGGGTGTGGTTGCCAGCTCACTTATATATGAAACGACCATCTTAGTCTTCGGGAGTAGCAACGCATCTGTGATCCACTTCAATAGAACACCTGTTCTGTATGAAGTTGCTTACAAATGTCCATTGGCGGCAGGCCACTTACCATCAGGTGGGCTGCTTGCTCGTTTGCGACTTCTTATTTATAAAAAAGTCAAACCACAAAACATTCTTCTAACTACCTTAGGTAACTACATTGTTTCAACTCCTCTTTTTTATCTTATTCCCTGTTACATTATATACTTTATTTCTTAACTTATACTTGAAGAGGGAGAGTACTAGACAAACACGTCATGAAATTCCTATACCATCCTATTACTATTGGTATTTGGTAAGCGGTTTCGATCGGGTTTATTAGATCGTGATAATCGACGCACTGGTTACGGCCGCAGGATGTAATGCAAGACAGAACCAGTTTTAGGGTTCTCTGCACAAGAATGCAATGTTGAGTCCTTATTTTGTTATTTTTATGGATAGTTGAAGTAGCAAACGAGCATGTACTCCATTTTAAAGAAATGCTCGGATGGTCAAACTCAGTCTACATTTATGGGACTGATTTTGATAAAAAGTGAAATTGCGTTAATAAATTAAAAAACTATAGAAAAGTTTACTTTATTATATGAAATTCTGAAACTTACTGATTAACGGCAAAGTTAATAAAAACTTTTTTTTTAATATTTTGTTGTATTTTCACACTAAGATTAATTAATTAACCAATCTTTATGTCGACGGATTTTTCACAAAAAAAATCACTCTATATATTAAAATAATTTATTTATAAATGTACGTTAATCAATTATTTATACCATACGGAACCCATACTAACAAAACACTCGTGCTTATCCCGTTTTTTCAGCGACTCTCCTCGGTACACTTCACGTCGCGTTTTTCTGCAGTTATTCAATGTTTCAGCTTTGTGCAATATCATGTACCATCTTCGTTATGTTCGTGCTACTGTTGGGAAATGGACACCTCTGATGGTGTAATTGGGTTGAAGCGGTATATCATGATTGATTTTAAATAAATAGCGAATAGTAAATAGTAAAATTACTATACAATGTTAGGCTGACTATTTTAGTCTTAAGGAAGTCATCCCTGTAGTTCCGGGATTAGAATAGGGCTACGGTATCTGCCTGCCTGTCGTATGAGGCGACTAAAAGGTGCTTCAGGGTTGCGGGCGGCAAATGCAAAGTTGAGTGCCAAATTTTGATTTCAGACCTTATTTGTATTATACTTTTATTAAAAAAACCCCCTAACAATTATAATGCCAAAAATGTATTTATCCGAACAAAGCATTTCTTAAAACAAAAGACAAAACAGTTGATAAACTACCCCAACTGCACCCCTACATCTGGGGGGATTATACCCACAAAGGTACGGAAGCACGCTGAAAGGCTCGAATATTAATTATCGCCACCCTCCCCCTAGGCCCACCCCCAGGTGAGTGCCAGGCACCGAAACCCCTGGACGAAATTCTCTGTAATAATGATTAGGCTCTGCGCTCAGGCGTCCTTGTGTTGCTAGATAAAAGATTTATTGTTAACTAGTTGGAAACCGCGGTATTACTTGTGTTTTGTAAAATGTAACATAAATTGTATTTTTTATAACTTTTGGTTAAGTCAATTGATTTTAAAGATCTAATAGTAAATTTAATTTCAAGATATGGACAACTAATATGTTATATTAAATTAAATTCAGTTGCTTAGTTCGATTTCAAACACACAGACAAAACATCTGATTATACAGAAATGTTTATTATTAGTTATTCTGAGTTCTTCAAATTATCTTTTTTGTCTGTAGGTAGTAAGTACATAGGTATTAAGTAATAGATATAATAAAGTATAAAGTTAGATAATTTTTATACAAAATTTAAATAAAAATAATGTAGAAAAATATATACAGAAGAATTAAAATGTATTTAAAATGATGTGATTTGGTCATCGCACTCTAATACACAGTTTAATATCAGGTTCAATTCGTAAAGACAAAAAGTAAGTAGTAAATTAAGATCGTTCTGGAAATGGCCGAACTAATTTTTTGATGAAATTTACAATTTAAACAGCATATTTTCATTTATAGAACATCGTATTTTTTAAACTTGTCCATTTTATTCACACCTTTAACTTTGTTCATATTGTCTGGAAGTCTGAATGTTGGAAGTATTCAGTAAAAGGCATTCAGATCAAGAATGAGATTTGTAAAGGAACAATAGTTTTCCCTAACAAAGGTTTTAGGTCGATAGTGACTTTCATGCATCGTTAGTGTGGTGTTTTATATTGTACACTTTAGTATATCAATATGTATCCGTATATAAATTGACCTGCCTGTCTGTGAGTCTTCCACCAGCCTAATGGATTTTTAACTGCTTCTTTTTTATTTAAAGGGTATGGTCAAGGAAACAGATATGTCTGTCAGGGCTGAAGGTGTTACCTGAATCGGTGTCCGGGAAATCAGAATTCGTCGCATCTTTAATAATATCTTTTTTATAGTTCACGCTACCTTCTCTCATTTTCTACAGTACCGTGGGTGTGATGGACACACATGAAGACAAACACAAATACCCAGACCCAGAACAGAAGATACTAAAATTGATGTACCTATGTATAACCGCACCCTCTTCTCTAACAATAGGAAAATCACATACCTACTTTCGCTTTATATATGTATTATAGACTGCCCTCTCAGATTCCCCTCCAATGAATCTCTACGAAATATAATTCTCAAATCCTGCAGAGATACAACATTACTCCTTGTTTTACCAACTCCAAGCCACTTTTATCAAAATCCCTATCAAAATTATTGAAATAAAGTTCATTATACTTTGAACTATTCAAACATTGTTTATGACTTTTTGGAATTCGTATGAAAACAAGATCGATGCTCTTAAAAGGGACACTTTATTGCGAAACTATACTCTATACGAAATGTTTTAGAGGTGCTTTTTATTTGGAGTATAATCGTGATAGATCAATTTAAATATGGGACATTCAAGATGGTTCTCTAGGGAAAAACTGGGGGGAGCGTGCAAGCGATATTGGACTCTTTTCACACGCCCTTTAAGTGTTATAAGGCTGGCAATAGCTTGAAGGTTGGTGGAGTTACGACGTTACTAAGTTGTGACTGCAGATCGATTTGCTCTGGGGAGAGGGCAAATGGAAAATTCTGTTCCGAAAGTTATGTTTCTCCTTGTTATGTGATTTATTATTTTCAAAAGAAATATATTTGGGGAACTTTGCAGAGACTTATGGTGTGTAGTGTGTAGGTATGATTTATCGTTCTTAAAAATATCTTGCTATAAATAAAATCCAGAAATATATACTTGTTAACGACCTCCGCGCCATTTGTCTTCTTCTTGGTCACAAGTGGAGTTAATAGGACAGGGAGGGAGTTAGAATACTGTTTACTTTAGAGGGTCTTGTATCTTCAAACCAAAATATCGAGAGGAAATTTATACATATACATTTAGGTATCTACATTTTTTGTTCGACTATTTGTTTTACTTCCCTAAAAATTATACAATTTATATTAATGCCTATACAAATATTAACATGCACGAATTAAACCAGAACCTATTACTGGAAACCGCATCAAAATCGGACTAGTAGTTTTAGTTTTGTTTACCAAATATGTGTAAATTTCAGCTTTCTAGCTATCACGGTTTATGAGATACAGCCTGGAGACAGACAGACAGACGGACAGACAGCGGAGTCTTAGTAATAGGGTCCCGTTTTACCCTTTGGGTACGGAACCCTAAAAACCAATGATTTCATATAAAATACCACAGTGAGTGGAGCAGTGATAAGGACTGATACGGGTTCCGGTTGTCCTGAGAAACCTGTTCTGGTTTATCACTGATCACATCACATTCACTACACTTCAAAGGTTTCTTAAATACCCAAAGGTGTGGCCATCCGCGGATCCCAGTATAATGTTCTCTCCGAAAGATAGATTAATTTGTAATCGTACTTCATTTCATAGATTTCTCTTTTTTATATTTAAAGTAGTAAATATACAGTCCACATTATGTTAAGTGGTAACCAACTTTATACAGAACAGGGGTTCTATCTGAAGTCAATCATAGTTGTTGCTCCCAAAGATGGTCGCCTGATCTGAAATTGAGCCGGTAAGTATCTAACTAGTTCAATTTAATTGTGTCTACATAGGTATGCCCTTTTCTGACAACAAATCAGTCACTTCTATATTTTTTGATATTTTGTCTATTTGCTCTATGTTTGAAGTTGAATTTAACCAAAATTACTGAATTTTATTCCTTAATAGTTCCTATAACTCTCATTTTAAGTTAATATTTGATTTTTATTTAAATAAAACCCATATACTCCACAAAATATATATATACCATTTTTTTTAAACGCGAATGCGATATTGCATAAATTTAAGACTTATTTACGCTCAGATGTAATCTAAAAACCTCCATTACCAAAATTTGTATGGCCGAAGATTGAACTCAGAACGTTTTCTCGCACTCCTTTGTGGTGACTTCGCCAGAGACATGGTAAAAGAAATTGTATCATCAAATACCATGTGTACCACTGGATTGATAAGAGCTTATCACCCACGATACGGGTGCCAACGTTCCCGGAAAACGAGTTCTGAGTTATCGTTGAGTTACACAGATACATTACAGGTATTGAAGGATTGAAGGTGCTACAGAACAAATATATATATATCACAAACTAGATTTGCCTGCGGCTTCGCTCGCGTTAAGAAATATTAAAATTGACATTGTTTTATACAAATTTCATCCCCTATTTTATCCCCTTGGGGGTAGAATTGATCAAAATCTTTTCTTAGCGGTTGCCTACGTCATAAGATCTACCTGCATGCCAAATTTCAGCCCGATCCGTCCGGTGACTTGGGCTGTGCGTTGATAGATCACTGTGTCAGTCAGTCACCTTTGAGATATATATATTTAGATACCAAATATATATATTGCATAGACTTCAAAACTTCGAAAACTTTCTTTCTTCTTTCTTTCTTTCCATAGAGACATACATGACATAGAAAAAACATGCCGTTCAGCTTTACGTGGTTTATCAACCTCAGAATTGGGCGTATATGGAGGGGGGGTTAAAGGGTGCCGGCCCTTTAAACTACCCCCCCTACATAGCATATTTGAGAAAAGAAGGCTGTGGTTGCCGGCTCAATTATATGAAGCAACCATTTTAGTCCTCGGGAGTAGCAACGCAACCTAATACTTACATATATCCGCCACATAACTAGTATTGAAGGTAGAAAAAAATCCAAAATTTAAATTACTCATATTACTTAGAGATACCTTAAATTACTATCACACTTCAAGAGGACACTTCCTACCGAAAAGATATTGTATCCATCGTCCAATCGCAAAATAATCTCAAACTGAAGACGTGTCAAGTGGATTACTCCTATCAATTTTTTATTAAATTGTAAGACGTGATACTCTGATAAGATATAGATGTTTTCGCGACCAGACTTATCTGGACAGTAGCTTAGGATCTAGATCAAAGTAAGCCAAAAATTGAAAATATCGAATAAAATGTAATCTATACTAAAACAAACAGTCCGTGTGATGCGTCGGTAAATTGTAATTATTTTACAGAAATTGAAACATTTATTTTTACAATTATATCAAAAAACTATTATTAAAGTAAATGAAAACTGCCATTAAAGTAAATGAAAATAAAATGGTTACTTTGAGATAAAAAAATAAAGTAAATGAAACTAAAGTAGGTATTTATATCTGTAGTTCCGGGATTAGAATCTCTCTCTCTCTCTAGTCGGTCCCTCAGTGCTGAGGATCGTGACTCCTTTGCTGAATGGTCTCTTTCCATTTGTTGTGGTCAGTGGCCTGGTGGATTGCCGCACTAGCTGGTATCTTTAGATGTTGTGTGACTTGGTTTAACCATTAATTAAGGGATTAGAATAGGGCTGAGATATCTCTTGTCTTTCTTAAGATGCGACTAAAAGTGGCTGCGACTTCTGTGGTCGCAGGCAGCGAGATTCAAGCTCTAACCGCCTAGCCAGCGATTCCGTGAATGACGTATGTTCGTATACCGTCGCAAACAGACGGTGTGGGGGACTTTTACGCTCACCCGATGTAGCCCACACGGGCCACGCGTTTAAAGGACACCGGATGCGTTCCTCTGGAGATTCCAAAGACCTTTTCACAGCGTCGAGGATGACATCTGGGAGGATTTTAGTGGTTAAGAATCCCACACAACCCGGCATCGCTCCCATATGGTAGCTTATGAAGCTTCTGGGGTTACGCGTTTTGGTAAAAGGGTTACATTTTAACCATCCAACCAACTATCTTAGTCTTCAGGAATGGTGGTAGAACCCTTGTTCTTTATCAAGTTAGTTACAGATGTCTAGTGACGGTAATGAGCAATTCACCATTTAAACTGCTTGTCTTTTGCTGCTTCAATCTTATATTAAAAGATACTTTAGTAAGATATAAGTACATCATAAGTAAGAAGCTTGATTATAATTATCGAGTCAAAAATAGGCGACTTTAGGCTTCGATTGTCAGAGCTATTTGATTAAAACAATTTGGTTTCTAAAAATATAATGTTTTTTTTTAATATTAATACCCTAATGAGAGAAATAAAAGAGTTAAAAAGTTTGTGATTCAATTGTGTTTGTGTTTAAAAAGGTTGTTCTTGTGATTTTTCATAATGCTGTATCGCAGTGAAAAACGTTAGGCGTTTCCTTCTTAAATTTTCAAGGGCCGTTTGCTTGTAGATAGATTTATTTTCATGTTTAATTCTTTTTCAAAATTGTTTTGTTTATTTTTAACTCCTTTCTTTAAAACGTGACCTAGCTAGAGCAGCGACACTAACAGAGCTATCTCCAAAACCGGGTTACTTATCAAGATAATGGGCCGATAAATAATTCGTTTAAAGATAATTCCGTATTTGTATTACACTCGAGATGCAAGTTAGGACTGGCGGTAGAATCTAATCTATCGTTAGAATGGTGCTAATGTGTTACTAATGTGGATGTAATAATCGAATAGACTCGTAATTGAGAAAAGGAACTACGCTTAGAACCATCATACGAATAAATGAAAAAGTCAGCGTACTGTTGCAAATTCCATGTTTCATATACCTATCATCTTTTATTGTGCAAGTTTTTCATAAAAGTAATTACTATAACACTAATTAACACCTTACCCCTGTGGGTTACACTTTTGTGTATTACGTACCGAAAATTTTACGTGCTTTATAGGTAGAAAATATAAATGTAATTTACATATAGACTGACTGACTTAATTAGACTGCATGTGATGTACAAAATAATTAGACCAATGATACATTAATGTTAAATCTATTTGTATGTTTTTTTTGTACATAAAAATGAAGTAGCAAACGAGCATGCAGTCCACCTGATGGTAACTGGCCACTGCCATAAACATCTATAAGCAACTTAATATAGAACGGGTGTTCTATCTGAAGTCGATCACAGATGCGTTGCCACTCTCGAGGACTAAGATGATCGCGGTACCTCCCCGGTCAAACTATACAGGTTCTACCTACTGTATATGTATTTTTTTTTTGACATCATATATTTAGTTTCAATGCATAAAACAATTTAATTACGAGTTTACCATGTCAATTTTGATACGATTTACTTATTTGATTTGGAGTCTATTTTATTCTTTATCAGTGGTTACTCATATAAGCTTACTGACACACCTATCTGTGAGTGTTCGAAAGGAAATATTACGATTTGTAATAGATTATTCGTCACTTATGATTTCTAGGATATAGGACAAAGGAAGCATTGTATTGGTAACTAGCGGCTAAATGATTAATATTATGAGATAACTAGTTTTTTCCGCGGCTCCACCCGCTTTTTTATCAGATTCAAGTAGCAAACGAGTCCACCTAAGTGGTAACTACTGCCCATTGACATGTATAAGCAGCTTCATATAGAACAGGGGTTCTGTCTGAAGTCAATCACAGATGCGTTGCTACTCCGGAGGGATGGTCGCCTCATATATAAGTGAGCCGGCAACCACACCCGTTCACCGAAACGTAAGAACTGCTTCACGGTAGAAATAGGTATGGCGGTGGGACCACCCCGGGCGAACTACACTGGATCTATCACCTGGTAATCTTGGTTCATCTTTCACATAGTACTTTTTCTTGGCTATTTTGTTGAAAACTTATTTTAAGCATTAAATGAGAAATAAAGTAAGTATAAACAGAAAGAAAAAGTAGGGTGCAAAACAAGTTAGAAATTAGTACAAATTAAGGGCCAAAAATAAACAAACATAAATTTTATGAATTCAGAGACAGCAACAAGTATAAAAGAGTTAAATTAGAGTAACGATAGCAAAACAAAGAAGAACACTGAAGAACAGAAATAGAGTGAACTATAGCTGTAAATAATAACAATGTTACTTATTAGTTTAGCCAAATGTATGCCCCAAATCTCTAAGATCGGTAGTGAATTTCTTTAAAATAAAACACATGTATGTATGACTAAGTAACCTCACTGTTTATAAAATTCCGATTACGTCTGCATTCTCGAGCCTACGATTAGATATATTACCAGCAGCTTCCCCACTAACCGTGGAATGGTTTCCAAATCACCTCAACAAGTTGGTCATTGTTAATCAGGTGCGTTTCTGTATAATAATAGTTGACCACTAACATTACTTCGCGGAAGCATTCTACGAGAGTTGAATTAAAACATCCTCTTACTCTGACCAGTTTGGTGGAGCTACCACGTTTCTCTTCAGCGTACAAGGTTCTAACGGATCAAACTTTGTGGACGAGAATGAAAGGTCTGGCTGGAATGGACGCAAGTTTGATAGACTAGCAGTACCGTTAGTCGCCTTGATGATTGAATACAAGTGAATGAACACAGCCCATTCAATAGTTTCGAGGAAACTTAGCGGGATTGTCGTTATTGGCGTTTGGTGAGATGTACATAGTCTTGGGAGGGAAGAGTAATGTTTTTGGGGATGATGACGATCTTTTGGGAGATTTAGAGGCTTTAGTATCTCACACGGTATTTTGTTATTTTACATCATTCAGACAAAATCCATTGTCTGAAACACAATGTTTCGAAAATTTTGATATAAGTATCTGCATACATTTTGATTTCTTCAAAATGTATGCAGATACTTATATCAAAATTTAAATGACTTAATTTATAAATTAAAATTGAGACATCCGAAATTGTGTAAATATACTCATAGCAAATATAAAATATACTTAAATTTGTACAAAATATATGTGGTATATAGCGTATTAATGTACTATATTTAATGATTTAAATATTTAATGATTACTTTGAAACTAATTATAATAAAATCATTGTTTTCTAATAAAACGGAAAATTTACAGGCAAAATTAAATTCACAGACAATCGCAAAAAAATAAGTACAAAACACAGTTCCCTAGCTATTGTCTAACGCTAAATCGGTGAAACAAAGAAACAAAAAGAAGAAATGACATCTTTAGACGAAAGGAAGTGAAAAAAAAGCGGAGAGCGCGGAAGCGGCGGCCATTGGCTCTGAGATGCGGT
The DNA here is from genome assembly GCA_018249875.1 of Cecropterus toxeus. Classification (NCBI taxonomy): domain Eukaryota; kingdom Metazoa; phylum Arthropoda; class Insecta; order Lepidoptera; family Hesperiidae; genus Cecropterus; species Cecropterus toxeus. Next base: position 482 of record DWNE01007639.1, on the reverse strand, counting down.
GCCCATATTGATGGGCCCTGCACGAGATGTTAATGTGGCTGAGAAGAGGCTTAGAACTACGTGTGAGCATAAACTTAATATAACCGTCATGAATGAAAGATAGACAAGCAAGTGTGGAATTCTGAGGACGTCGCTTATGTAATTTTACTGAGTTCTAGACAAAACGGATAGATCTATATGAATCTATATACACGATATCAATGTATTAGTATGATGCTGATTTTGAGGAGTTATTTTATGAAGTATTGCAAAAATAATTAATGCTAAGAATAAAATGTCAGATGCAGAAATAAGTAATGAAATTAGTCCTCAGAGGGAGCAATGAATTTGTGGCTAATCTCAGGTAAGACTGACCCTGTCTGGAGTTGCTTATAGATGTCCATGGGTGGCAGTAGCAACTTATCATCAGGTCTTGCCAGGTGGTAGAACCAATGTAATTTGACCGGGGAAGTTCCACCGCCACACCTATTTCTAGCGTAAAG
>DWNE01007638.1:0-12089 GCA_018249875.1 Cecropterus toxeus | reverse complement strand
CATACCAGCTTATAAATTGTCTAAATATTTATGTGTCTTTTCTTGTTTTATGATCAGGTCTGTGAAAACATTCACAATATTTGTGGTTTCTTTTTAAAAAAAAATCGATGAGGCATCTTCACCCGGTTATTAAGTGTTAAAATTAATTGATAAACCTTAAATTAATAAATCATTCGAATAATTCATTATTAAATCGTTTAAAATTACTTGAAGAATTATATTAATTGATGTTGATTTTATTATTATTATTATGTCTATCTATTTTTATCTTACACCTACCATATTTAAATTAATTTAATTATTTCTTTTTCCTACCTTTAGGTTGGTTGTATAATACGAATACAAAATTTACTTTTTTTTGTTTGTTACTGACGAGTTTCAGTGTAAGAAATGAAAATTAATATGCGTATTTATATGCTTATTTTATTATGCGTTTCAATGTGAATGTAAATCTTTGTAATATTTATGTAATCCAACAATTCGTTCTATTTTGTACGTTGGCCAGTTTTTGTTGTGTGCTGTGTATGTTATGAAGTAGTTTATGTTTAATTACTAACGTTAATTTGAAGTAATTAATAAATCTGAGCTAATAATATCCACACAGTGAGAATAAAAGGAAAGAAACACAAAAATTAGGGTACTTTGAGTTTAATACTGCAAATAATCTAGGCACTTAAGAAGTGCCGATTTGTTGCTAGAAAAAGACAAACACAAATAAACGTTTATAACCGCGTCTTTAAGATTTTTTTCAAAATGCGAACATAATTTGGTTATTTCACAAAATGCAAATCTCGCATTAGGTCCCTTTTACTCTTACCGTGCGATAAGTTGTAGATAATAGTGACCAAAATCTAAATGTTAAGTTACTTATGCAATGTCCTTTCTTTCCGTTTAATGAAAAAAAAAATATGTGTAGTATGTTGTCTTTCTTTTATGTGGTTGGTAAATGCGTAAGCTTCGTTACATTAAAACGTGCTACAAAGTAAAATAAGGCCTAAAATACAGTTTTACTTAGTGACCGAATACAAAAAACAATACAGTTTGTAAAACTTTTTATTATACAATAGGTTTCAGATAGCTCTTTCATGTTGTTTATTAATTCTTAGGGTGCATTTCCACTAAAGGTTTTAGATGTACCTAAGCGAGTGCAAACGAAGCGAATAAAATGTGCTATAAAGATTTTATAGCTACGCTTGTCGCTAACATTAATTTTAATATTATTTATTTATTTTTTATGCCAACCGCCTTTGTAACAATTAAGGCAATTTTATCATGTTCGACGTGTTTTGTCACGTGAATCGGTTATATTCGAATTGTTTTTTTTTATTTTGAGATGGGAAAAAGTTCATATATAAAATGGAAATTGAATTGTGACACTTATGTATGAAAATTGTGACAGAAGTTGTGAAAACTCCATGAAAAAAACACAGCTTAGCTACCAGATTAAAGCACTGAAATTCTAGCAATTCTTTTGTTTTTGACACACATTCATGGCTACTTTCTAAACCTTTGGTGGAAAGCACCCTTAATCATTTATTCGTTATCCGTCATTTATAAATTACGTCACACGTTGGGGGGGGGGGGAGGGGGGGGGTCCTTTGTTCGTGATATTGTGTAAAAAGGGGTGGGGATGGGGAGCTAAATTTCGTGATGTCACATTTAAGCTTTAAAATACGAAATTTGTACTACATAAATACTACAATAATGTACTTTTTATTTTATTATTATGGCAAAATAATATAAATGGAAGAAAATAATAACGGTACTGCTGTTTTCATTTAAAAATCCTTGACTAAGATTGCAATATATTTGACATCACTGGAGAGGGGAGGTCTCACAAATGTGACCAGTTATTACAAGGACTGGGGAGGGGTTCACAGAAAATCATGAACGTAATTTATGAATGGCCCTTTATTGTAATTTAGTCTATAATTAAATGAGTGGTAGACTGTCGCACGTTAGGCCTAGGTTACACTTGCACAAGCAAGCATAATATCTATATTTTTTGCACAGTTGTAATCTAAAATCACTTTTTCGAAAATATATCACGACAATTATCAAAAATGTTTATAATTTTTATTACTTGTTTGTTTTTTAGTTTTATTTTAGGACCATAAATTATAAGTATGCTTATGAATATTGTGTTGCAATATCAGTAAATAGTGATCTGTGAATGATCATTCGCTATGATTCTATGATTTCGAATATTTTTTTCAAAAATGCCTTTTTATTAGTCAAATGTTAAAGTAATAATGTACAAATGTAACCACAGCTCTAAAATTTTAATCAGCTCTTGTTGTAAACATTTTATTGAACTTTATATTGTTCGGAGCTTAAGATGTAATGATAATGTAATATGGACCTAAACTGTGTGTATATAGCTTTACATTATAGTGTACATAAAAGGGAAAGTAATATAAATAAATATGTATTATGAATTATGATGATTTTATTTATTTGTGCTTAGTCGAAACCCCATTAGTAAAGATAGTTTAACTAAATGAAATAAATTTGACGATTAGGATTTTACGTTGTTTCATGCTTCCGTCAGAAGCACAAACGCGGTGTCTCGTTTGAAGTAAGTTTCGAAAAAAATATGTTGCCTATGTGTAAGTCATTTTATGTATCGCATAGTGAATTGAGGGAAATAATATTTTCAAACTTGATTTTGTATATGTCTAAACAAGTTACCGGCATTCGGCTTAGATCACAGGGTGCATATTTTTTGAAGTTATTCCAACACATAAAAATAAAAACCAGTTTTTCTTAAGATTTATCTTTTGCGCTTCTGAGGGTAGTATAGGAAAATTTGTAGAATCAGTATGCGGAGGATGATGTATGTTGATTAGTTGGTTGATAGAATGGTTGTATGTTGATTAGTTGTATAAAAAAATCACAGACGAATTGAGAACCTCCTTCTTTTTGGAATAATGGATTAATATTGGACATTAATGGTATATCTGTGAGTGGTCAGGCATTTGTTGTTTATTTGCTAACTTTGTCTAGGTTACCAAATAAACAACAAATTTATTTGGTAATTCGGTATAGTAATCTGAATCAATGTCTTAAAAAAACTAAAATTATTTAGATTCAAACATATTTTGTTTTGTGAGTTTTTTGTGTGTGTGTGGCATGAAATGTGTTTAACTAATACATGAGAGTTAATAAATGAGAAGTGAAATTCTAAAGACAGAAAAGTTATGAAAGTTCACCAAAGCGTAAAATTATAGTCATGTTAATATTACAGAAGAAAATGCTTAATTACACTATAATATGTTTTCCAACGTATTTTCATTTTAATGACTCTAATTATCTAATCATTTATTCAACGATTATGATTGTGTATTGAAAAGATTCAAAATATTTAAATGAAATTTCCTGTAAAAAGTGTTACCAATTGTAACGTAAAAAATACAGTCGAATTGAGAACCTCCTCCTTTTTTGAAGTCGGTTAAAAAGTGTTACAATTGGATACTTAAATAAATAATTCGATTCGAAGAAACAAATATAAAACCTCGTAAGTAGCACTGCAATAAAACTGCAAGGAATTACCCAGTTAATAAACGGCGCAGAATCATTTCTCTCGGAGAGTGATCTGCTTGTGGGGCAAGTGGCCACGAGAACTGGTATTTGTACGCGTATTTGGGTATTATTTTATCCTATATATATTTGTAGATTTTTACTTTATAAAATTGATTCAAGATTCCTGTACGTTCAATGAACTCTTATATCATATTATGATATAACATAAATATTGCAATACTTTTTATTTTTAAAGTAATTTATGTTTTGATTAGAAAATAGTATATATAGTAACATTATATGGTTCATAATCTTACTATTACATTATTTCCTAACGAAATAAGAACATACGTGTATAATTTTGATTTTTATTAACCATTTTTAAATTTTCAACTATTTCTACACTAAGTGTCATACATAGTATAGGGATTAGTATATGGCTCTCTCCGGTTCTACACATCTGTGTAACTGTAAAGATATTTAACATTGATGAAGATACAGAATAGTAGTAACTTCTCTTTTACTTGTACTTATAACTAAATTAAAAGACCATTCTTAATGTTTATATGTCATAAGTTTAATGATTATTTCGGTGATCAATCGAATATGTATTGTATGTGCAGTCAATATTTATCTTAAAAGCGGTATAAACCGGTTGTGTATTACTTAACGGAAACTCTTCCGAAAGCAGTTTATAATCACCAATATTACATGACAGAAACTCTTCCGAAAACATCTTGTAATCACCAATCGAAAGACATGCATGAAATGGCATGCATTGTTTTCAAACATGGCGGGTCGATTGTGACACGACAATAATATGTTACACAACATTATAAACCACAAGTTTCACTTTCACCGCTACTTCTATGGCTCTACGAGCGATCAAGGCGAAAGGGGCTCCCCGATTCAAGTTCAATAACACAGCATAACAGTACTAGTTGGTTGCTGGCAGCGTACGAACCGTTAACCCTGCATTCGCTGAAACTGCATTACATCTACGTTGGTCTAAAGATCCCGTAAATTACAAATATTAAATATTAGTGTTTGATTGGTAAATGGAGTAAGTGAAAATGAGGAACGCTATATTCTTCGTAGTCGTCTGTTGTGTGACGCCAGTTGTTCTGCCGGCGCGATACTTGCCGAAATGGAAGAAGCAGGTAAGATTATCGATCCCACTGGATGGGATTTTTTGTTTATACGCAATTACGCACATTTAGTATAAATGCATAACTTACAAAGTAAAGTTTATTTTCCGTGATTTTCCTTTTGGTGTACTTAGCGTCCGTATGTTGTAATCGGATTTTCCCATGATATTTCTTGAATTTTCAGATTTGGAATATTTTGGTTTCTTTTTAAGTTTGTTTATAACGGAAATGATTCGATATGTGTGTGCTGCTAGTATACAATAATTATACTAGATATTATTGATACTAGATATGATATGACAAAGTATTGCAATGATATATGGGATAGATTCGGTACCGGTCAGACAGATCTTAGATACTCATTTGGTTGTGAACATTTATGTAGAATTTTATAAAAGACACAAGGAGAATTTAAGTGAAACTATGAGCGTATCATTTTTTTATTAATTGTACTTATGGGTAATCAAGATTGACAAATTTCTTAATTATTCATATTAAAATGCTCTTATTTAACGCAAAAAAATCTGATATTATAAAACCATAAAAACGTGTTATAAGTTTTATCAAGTTTAAGTTTTATGTTTGTGCACGTTCCGTTAACCCTGCACTGCATGCTGTCATTGATCTAACAAATTAGCTACGCTAAAATTCATTGATTGAAAAATAATTAATTCAAGATAGATCCTTAATGACGGATTAACCTAAGCCGTTAAAAGTTTTATTAACTCCATTAATTAAAATGAGACGTCTAAACTTAGAGCGTTTTTGTACTTTGATCGATTTGGACAAATAATAAAAAATATTTAGTTTATAAACTCAGTGTAAAACAATAGAAAATGTTGGTTAAATTTGCAGCCGCGAAATTATTATGTTTCGCCTGAAACATATAATAATTTAGGAGCCATGATATTATCAATCTGTCTCTATCTGTAATTCTTTCAATAAATCTTTTATCTGATTTCCTGTTTTGTTGTATTGTTGTTTATTAACTTATTTATATTATACAAACGAACCAAATTAATTGAATATCTACAATATTGAAGTTAGAAATTTACAAATAAAACGAAAGAAAAAGGTAAATTAAATTAAAAGTAGAAATAAATTTTATTTTCAATGTCCTAAACTAATACAACTTATTGCTACTAGAAGAAGAACCATAATAAGCCACCAGTTTCCTACTAGAAAGTATTATTCTAAGGCAATAGATAAATATAGGCAACCCGTGAGAAACTGGTTTTGAAACTAATCCGTTTGTTGGGCTGCTGTAGATTGTCTGAACTACTGATCGATTTATTATACCTTTATTTTTACGCATTAATACTTACTTGACGGATTAAGTATAATTTTGAAAGCGACTGCCTGTTTTCTCCGATGTTTTCTTCACGGCACACTTTCTTGCTGCTTTCACGTCTTGTTATTAGAAAGTTCCTTAGTGACTCACTGCGGTCTTTACGTCCTGTTAGGATGAAAAGAACAGATGTCCCGTTATCCATCTTTAAATCTTATAATCTCGAACAAAAGTGAAAAGAGAAATGCGCGTATTCGTCGCTGTTTTCAATGATTCCTTTGTGTTAAGTAAGTCGTAGTGAATGTCCTTTCTACGTACATCGCTATGTATTGTAAGTTATTTTATTTATTATGTTGAAGTCATTATGATAAGTTAGTCTCAGATCTACTTTCTACGCGCTAATAGAAGTGGGTAATTGTTTTTTTAACCAACTTCCCAAAGTACATGTTATCAATTAGTTGCGTTTAAGCTGCGTTACATTCCGAAGAACCATGGTAATTAGATAATCAGTGAGTACTTTATGAAGCCCTAAAGCAGTGATACCTTAGGGGTTTGAAAATGGGCCTCTCAATCGGGGTTCGAAACAATTATTTCTTATTTTAATTGCTATGTAATGAAAATGTAATGCTTGCTGAATAAAGAGTTAAGTTCAGTTCTCTCAGACGTATGAAGTCTATTGATTCACAATTAGTAAGCGTGATGGACTAAGGCCTTTTTTTCGTGGGGAAACCTTCCATGGGTTCCTCCCTTGAAGCTATACTCGACTCCTACCGCCTAAAATCCTACGGTGATCTTCTGGGCGCCCTTTATCGGGACAACGAGTAGGTACACTAAAAGCATGTCCGACGGTCCGCGGTCCCGACGGCATGACGGAGTATGGCCTCAGCTCTCTTTCCTATGAGTGAATATTCGTAATGCAAATGCCTTGCAAATGCAATAAACAAGGCATTTGTATGCCTTGTTTGTTGTATTTTTATAATAGTTCAAGCAATTTGTGTGCACGTGCAAATAAATTCTTGTTTGTGTTAGAAGGTATACCTAAGCATAACTCTTGTCTGATTAGTTCAAATGTATCAAATCTTGATAAAACTTTTGTAGATACGTCCTGTTTGTGTAAAACTGGAATGAAAACACTTTAACTGTAGATTTTATTATGTTGGTAACACGAAATTCTTGTAACACGAATTTTCGCGAAATACACGTAACTTAATAAGTACTATAGGCAGTTCTTTCCTTACCTCAATTTAAATGTCCATTTTAACAATATAAATGTTACTTAATTATATGTTAGTAACAAGAAAATGTTGATGCACCTTTAAATCCAGACTTCTTTTTACCTCAATTTATGTCTTACCTTACACTAACTTACTTGGTTTGGTCTAACACCCTGTGCTAACCCTGCACCGCATGCTGACTCTGGTCTCTATCCGAAGAGTGTCCAGGCGTGCGAGCTGCCTGCCGTCCAGAGCGAGTACAGCCACTACGTGTGCGATGACAAGGGGGAGCCGAAATGCCTGCCGGGGTGGCAGGGCGACCTCTGCGACGTGCCCATTTGCAAGAAGGGATGCGATCCGCTGCTAGGTACGTAACATATTTAAGTAAGCTTTCGTTTCCTATTTTAGGTTTAGGGAGGTCCCGTTTAATTCCCTTAAACCTGGGAGATCTCTCTCTGTGTCTGCCTATAATAACAATTTTAAACGCCGCTGAGTTCTGGTATATAAGGTGTGGTTATGGAGACATAGACTTTTCCCAAAATAGTCTTTAGAGGTAGCAAAGCATCTGTGGTCGACCTCTGATGAGACTGAACTTATCTAGGGATTGCAGATGCCTATGGGAACCACTTACCATCAGGTGGACTGCATGCTTTTATGGTAATTCAGACTTATAAAAAAAAATGAATGAGGAAATTGATAAGAAAATTATAACCTCGTAAGTTCTCTTTCAAGAGCGACGGCATGGTGACGACCCGCGTGGGGGAGCGGTCACCATACCGGTTTGACACGCAATGGGTCCCGGGTTCGATCACCGGCCAGACAGAAATTTGAATGTTGAGTTCAGATTTCTGTTCTGGGTCTGCGTGTTTGTGTACTCGTCTTTGTGTGTCCATGGCACCCACAAAACAGGAGAAAATCCTACTGTGGGGCTATGAATGTAGAAAGCGTTTATTTATAGCTTGTGATATTTTAATTCCCTACCCCACACTTACAAAGTGACGTTCACAAGTTAATCCAATTTCTTCCAGGGTATTGCAAGCGTCCAGGTGAATGTCGCTGTAAGTTGGGTTTTTATGGAGAGAAATGTAACAAGTGTATCCCGCTGCCCGGCTGCCAGCATGGTTACTGCAACGTCTCCTTTGAATGCATTTGTCGTGATGGATGGGACGGCATTTTCTGTTCTGAACGTGAGTTTTTCTATTCCCATGGCTGCGAAGTGTTGGGTCACATTTACCATAGAAAAAAGTATTCAAGAGTATTCCTGTTAAACCATTTGTGTGCTGAATTCTATTAAAATCCGATTAGTAGTAGTAGTGTAGCATGAAAGAGTAACAAACTTCTATATCAGATACTTTAACATGTGTATTATACACATGTGTAGTAAGATATGGGGTATAACTTATTTTTTATTTAATAACTCTGACCATACCAACAACGTTCGTTTAAAATTCTCGGATTATGTCTTAAACTCGAGTAAAAAAAAAATAATGAGAATAAGAATTGCAGACACGAAGGAAGAAAAATAACTAATTTTTAATCAAATGTGAACAGTAAATGCAGATTTGTGCACTATTGCAGTTTAAAACGACGTTTTTCCAGTTGACTAATCATTTAAAATACTGCAACGTTCTCAAATTATAATACTGTCGCAAGAGTTCACAAAACTTTTACAATTAACATATTTATTTCTTAACTTAAGAGACTAGATGAATATTTAAGAAGATTAGAGTTGAGAAGAGAACTTAAGAAGAGAAAAGTGAATGATGAATTATTAAATCGTGATGAAATTTTACGTCCAATCCGCAGCAATCTGCCGATCTGACTGTCACGCGACGCGCGGGTTCTGCGAGTCTCCTGGCGAATGCCGATGCCGGCTTGGCTGGGCCGGTCCCACCTGCCGCGCCTGCCAGCCCCTGCCTGGCTGCCAGCATGGTTACTGCGACAAGCCATTGGAATGCAAGTGCTTGCCTGGCTACACTGGCCTGCTGTGCCAAACACGTGAGTTTGACATTATTGTTTTGAATTTACGTCTTTTTTATTATAGCAATAGCAAAGTAGCATGCATTTCTGATGGTAAGTGGCCACTATCACCCATGCTTAACCAAAATGAACCCCGAGGTTGACTACGGTTATGTTGCTACTGAAAACTACGTTGAAACGTTTGATATAGTTATGGCTTCCTTGCAAGAAGACAGTACCGTTTAATACTGATGTTTTTAAGAAAAAAATGGTGTGGAAAAAGTGACTCTGGAGTCTAATCATAAAGGGTTCTGCCACCAATAAAAAGTCACTGATTATGTGCAAAACGTTTCAGGATTTGCGTTAGATTGAGATAATTCCATCGTTGCTTCCATTGTTGCTTAATGACTTTGCACGGACATGTAGCTCAATGCTTGCTGTGCATACTAAATATATTTAAGGCGTGTATACTTAGGTGTGCTAGTAATTTCTACATTATGAGTATAAACTACGGTGCATCATACCAATTAAGCGTTGTTTTTAATTGGATGCCATCCTAAACTGGGTTACATAATCACTCTATTTCATACAATCTGTAACATCTAACTCCAGCAATATGCTCCGCTGGGTGCCACGGCGAGCGAGGCTACTGCAGACGTCCAGGGGAATGCCGCTGCAAGGTGGGCTGGACGGGCCCCACGTGTGCGCAGTGCCACCGCTACCCCGGCTGCGTGCACGGCACCTGCAACCGGCCCTGGGAGTGTCTCTGCAAGAAGGGCTGGGGCGGCATGCTGTGTGATGAAGGTAAGGTACTGGCTACTGTACACGGTTGGGAATTGTCAGCCTTGGATCTAGGGGGAACAAGCCAGGCCTGTGTTCGGGCGGCAAGTGCAGAGGGCGGCAAATTTTAACTTTGCATACGAGTGCGCAACTCATCATCATCATCAGCATCATCATTATCATCAACATCATCAGAATCATCAGCATCATCATCATCATCAACATCATCATCATCAGCATCATCATCATCACGCATAATTTATTTAACTTTAACCATTGGGACACCTAGTCAGTAGGAAGTGGAACTCTTGTCACGTAAACGTTTTAATGACCATCAATTATTGGACATCTGATGGCTGAAGTGATTAGGATGGTAAATTTAAGTGGGCAGGGGCGGCATTTTTAAGTTTTTGTCCTGCCTAAAAATAATTTAAGATTCGGGGCTGGGGAGGGCAAGGTGGGGTTGAGGGGTCCCAGATGAATGCACAGGTTCCAGGAATAAATTTTGAACAAGATATTTTCATTTTGAAATGAGAATTAAAATGGTACATGATAAGCGTCTCCTTCATATACCATCATCATCAGTTGAGCATGGGTATCTTCTGAGAATGAATATTCTTAGTCTACTATGCTGGTCAAGTATTTACAGTTTATAAAAAGGCATACTAGTACTACTTATGTACTACTTATATTCTAGTATCATTTACTTGTTATGGGATATTAAATTTTTATATGAACTGTACCTTTAGTCTATTACGTTTCAACAAAACAGTCATTTATGTTATCTTTCGTTAGTGCAAAGTATATTACTTTCGAAGTCTTGGCTCAAAACGAAAACGCAAGCGTGCAATATACATTGCTATGTATGGACGAAACAATTATTGTTTTCTGGAAAAGTAATTAACTTGTAGGTACTAAAGATTTTTGGTTAACGTTATAAGCAGGACGTAATCTTCATAAGGGATAGTTATTATTAACCTGGACCTGGATAATTAAGGAAGTTAAAATGTCAATTCCACGACGACGAAGTATATTTTACAAAAATATATTCGTCCACATGACGAATATAAATTTTTGTATTATAAAATATACTTCCTTTGATTAGCACGCCAATCGTTCCAAATAATAAATAACTGTTATGACCGTCTTGTTTTCAGAGCTAAATTACTGCGAGAAGAACGTAGGCACATGCAAGAACGGTGGTAGATGCCAGTCGCTCGAATCCGGCGACGGTCACTTCAGATGCGACTGTCCCCCCGGGATCAGCGGGCGACACTGCGAGAATCTCCCTGACAGCATGACAACCACTACCGCGAATACTACTATCTCTGAGAGCTCTACTGAACCGGTTGTGTCCAGCTCGGAAGAATCAACAACGCTGACGTCAGAAGAAACGACGAAAGAACCCAGTAATGGTGAAAATGAGACTGAATGACTTGACTTATTTATTGTTTAGATATAAGAATGGAGTTTATGAAGGCTTTCAATTAAGTTGAACTCCACAAGTAGTAATTGGAAGCAGTATTTACAAGGAATCATTTGAAGACTGCAAATTCGGAAGTGAAGACACATGGGAAGTATTTCAACATTCTCGTTAAAAAAAATTTCATGTATCACGAATGTGATTTCTCAAAGGCTCATTTGTATCGTTAAAAATCATTCTTTATAATCATTTGCAAATATTTTATCATATATAAATAACGGCATAGGTTTTCTTATGCAATTAGTAAGTTGCAGTGAAGTAGAAAAAAATATGAATGTATTTCTTAAAAATATATCGACGAATATAGAATTAATACAATTAATTTTGAGCTATAGTTACATTATAATATTTATTTTATCACTATTTTGATTAAAATGAGCCTTTAGGACAATTATTTTGGGAACACTAGGTACATAATTTGATTTAGTTATTTATTATACTTAGGTTATTATTTATTGTAGGTAAAGTTATGGAAAGGTTCTTTGTTTTATTGTATGTTTAATAAATTTATAGCTAAAGTTTAAGGTTGTTTTATTTTTAGAAATAATAGGTTAATCCGTGTTGGCTTTTGGGCAGGACGCCTGATAAATTTTGAAAAGGTTAACCGTGTCTTATAAAATACTAGCTGAGCCCGCGGTTTCACTCGCGTTTAAAAGAAATGGTAGAACCAATGTAGTTCGACCGGGAAAGTACCA
>DWNE01007637.1:0-12089 GCA_018249875.1 Cecropterus toxeus | reverse complement strand
AGTAGGACTCGAGTGAGGTAGCAGAATTGCTCGAGTGACTCGAGTTACAAAATCCTACTCGAGTCGCATCACTACTATCATCACACATAGAATATTGTCGGACCTCTATTGGTAACTTTATAGCGTAATGCTTATATTGTTATACTACTATGACGATAAAAGCTAAGTGTAATTATTACGCAGAGAAAAAATGCGTCGCCATTTCGCGATCGTAAATCGAATTTAACGAAAATCCCCTCGTAAATAAAGTAAGCTTCGTCTCCAAGGACTCGCTTAATTTGTTTATCTTTTCCCTGTTATGTTGTTTCGCTAAATAAAATGTCATTAAAAGCCAGTTTTGATAATTTTAATTGAGTTTATGCTGCGTAATTGTGTTTGTTTCTTTATAGGATTAATTTCGTCGACAGCAAATGATAGCAACCTTGTTCTGTTATCACAAATTTAACGATTACCAAATTTTTGAGTCTTGATTTTCCCGATCTTGTCTTTTTATGGTTATACCATATAACTTAATTAAATGCACTTTAAATATATTGAGATCTACTGTTAATTTTGATCATATTATCACTTACTATTTAATATAACTTTAAGATTAATAAGCAAACTTAGAATCGAGTAGAGTCTACAACTTTTACTGATAACTATTTTGATAAAAGGTATAAGAGTTTCTTATATCGAATTGTACCCAGTAATTCCTCTTGAATTCACACTAGGTATCGATATGTCCACTAGCAACGTACGTCAACGTTAAAGTTGAAAATTTTTAATTTGCGCCGAGCGTCCAATTGGAGCAATTTCTGCGCGCGGCCGCTCGCTCGCCGAATTTATCGCTCCCAGATTGAAACGAGACATTTTATTTCGTTTTGTGCTTTAGCGATCTGTATTTGTACTTTATGTATTACATGTTTCAGTTTTCTAATCAAGGGTAATATGAATATGATATTTCAAATATCCAATGTTCTCTAGGTCTACGCCCAAAAAAATATTGCGTAGCAATAACCCGTTTTACGCTTTAAAGCTAAATAAATTGCTCTTGAACACTTAGAAAGTAATAAAGAACAACAATTTATTTATTACAAATCCTATTACCCATTAAGTTTTAATTACATGTGACGGGGCACGTTAATGAAAATCTTACCGAACTCTGAAAGGCGTTCTATTTTACGAAGAAATTAAAATCTTACAAAGTTTAACTGCGCGCTCGAAGTAATGTATGTATACTTAACTGATACATAATAATGTTCTCATAACATGTTTGCTCGGTGCTTTAGCCCCATTTTGCGTACTCAAGTTTTATAATTTAATAATATTCTTGCCTGGGATATTAAAAAATTCATTTCTTACCTGCGTTTTTTCGAGCCAACCCTCGGATTTCTCGCGTCTAAGTTTATTTTTAATTACGTAAGAAGTTTAAAGCAAGCAAGGCAATGCCGACCGTAATACGTTCATAATTTTTGTTTTCTTTCCGCCTTAAATAAGTTTGCTAAAACAGTGTCCAACGAGCCACCTTGAACTGGAGGTACCTGATACTCCTTAAAAAGAAAATTAAACACAGATTTGGAAAACTTGTGCTTGGTAAGATCTAAAGTTTTCCTTGTAGGATAAAAAACACTTTTCAAGTTCATGCCTTGATACTCTTGTTTTGTATATTTTTTTCGTTTTTATCATTTCGTGTATTTGTTGTTAGGAAAAGTAAGTTCAAGTTATACAAGTAACAATATCACATATTCCAATAACTTGCTACATGGATTTTGTACAATATACAATTTTTTTATTAATTTACGTTGTCCTACTGCTGGGCAGTCTCCCCAAATATCTCCACCTCTCTCTATCAAGTGTTAGGGTTTGCCAGTCTTTTAAAAATTTGGTCTGATAGTCCTTTTCTTAGGCCTACCTCTTTGGCGATAGCCGTCATCCGGTACCCATTCACATTTATAACTTAAAAAACTGTTCAATTAGATGATAACATCTATACTATAACTATAACATAAATATATAAAAAATAGATGGTGTGTGTCTGTTTGTTACTCAATCACGCAATCACTGATCCGATTTTTTCCGACATATTTATTTTCTTGAATGTAGCTATTTCAAGCTTCTAATACAAATCCTGGTCAACTTATAAGCTACTTTTATGATACTTTGCACTATTTAAAGATGGAGACAAATTTTATGTCCCGTAGCGAAGCATGGGTAGATACATTAGGTACTACATGCATTTACAATTTTTTTACCTTACCTACATGTGATGAGATCGATCACGTACACATTATTCCCCGATGATAGGAATTATTTTAATAATACAATTTAACATAAATACAAGGTTTACCGACCTCGATTACGTTAGGGCAGTTCACACGGACGCCGTAGAAGTAAACAATGGACGAGGTCTACTCGCGACCTCGTCCGCGATACTGATCATGTGTGATGCATAAACACATGTAACACTTTATTAAAATCGTTAAATTTGTCACAAAATGGGCACTTGCTAGTTTTCAGACAATATATATCGAGACGAAAATTACATGTGAAATGTACACTTTATTAAAATCGTTATCATTAGTATCTGTATAAAATTGGTACAGGGAATCATCACTTCGGGTAATACTCGATAAATGCATTAAATGCTTGCAGGTTCTCAGCACTACAATTTCTAGGGTATATCGAAGACAATCGATTGTAATTTTGTAACAAATTTGATTTTACAGGCACCGATGCCCTTCTACGCAGGAGATCCCAACAGATTCCCGGCAACATGGCAGCCGGATCCGTCGCAAGGTAAATATCAAGATTCAAGTAATTAAAATGTTATTTTAAGAGATTAAATTTCACAATGTTGGAAACTCATATGAGAATTAAAAATTAACATTCTAACGAGGACACATACTTCACCGAAATTTATAATGAACTCTGTCAGGGATTAGCGTAGCGTCACTGCTTTAATTAGCAATGTTTTAATTTAAGAATTTGGCAGTCACAAAATGTTAAATTATTTCTGATAAGAACAAGTTTTAAACAACCATCATTAGCTTTAATGGTTTTACATATTTGTATTATATCATGAATGTAATAATAAATTTTCGTATTTATCAAACTATGATTATTTCTACAGGTTGGCAAAACCAGTTCATCCAACAGCTACCGACGCAAACAGGCCAGACTACGCTAGATTACCAGGGCAATACACCTTATGCGACGTCACCGCATTATCAAGCGAACACAACATACACCGTCCAGAATGTTGCCACCACTTTCGATGCTACCAATAACACTTACTATCAAACTGGCATACAAGCCGTGCCGGCCCAGCGGCCGCCATCGAATCGTGGGGCTTACACCCCAGTACCATCCCCGAGAGCGCCTCACTACACTACTGAGTACCAACAGCAGTACGGACAACAAGCGCCCACGACTGGCGTGACCACGGGTAATGATTCGCGACCAGCCTCTGCTGCCTCGTATCAGAGCTCGGGTCAAACATCTGCAGCGCCTGTCTATACAGTCAGCCAACAGAACTATGAACGCTCAGAGTATACCTCTGAACACTCTGAAGAATACAACAGTGGCGAAAACGGAACAGGGGATACGAACAATGATGGGGAGAGACAGGAACAGAATACGCCGAATGGACAGCATTCGGGAAACGCCGAGCCTGGATACCTGCAGGGGAGCAACGGTCCGCGAGCTTCACTAGATTGTAACGGGTATCCGGGCGCCTACTCAAGCGGACAGTATAGGGATAATAATCAAGCGCAAAACCAGAATGACTGGCAACAACGCCAGTGGCAACATAACCAAAGAATTCAAAACCAACAAATTCAAAATCAACAACAGATGCAAAATCAACAGCAAATCAATCAAATACAAAATCAACAACAGCAAATTCAAAATCAACAACAACAAATTCAAAGTCAACAGCAGCAATTGCAAAACCAACAACATCAGATGCAAAATCAAATTCAAAACCATCAAAATCAACAAATGCAAAATCAAATGCAACAACAAAGACAAGAGGAGTCTGACCAACAAATATTTTCGCAATCAGACAGGGTGAATTTAAACTCGAGGTTGAAAACTATGATATTAAATAAACAGAACCATACACGAGAGGGTACTAACACACCGCCGGACAAAGGCGATCCTGGCGAAGGACCGCCCGGGGGATTAGACGATAGAAAGGGCGCCGTCAGTGATGACAGGAACACCACCGGTCATTTTTTATCGTATAGCCACCATCTCCGAGATAATTACCGCATAGGCGAACAGGGTTACCCTGTCGCCGGTAATTATTCACAAAACACCCAAGCCTATGGCGCGGGTGAGCTCGGAGGTGGTGGCCACCAAGTATGGGAGGGGGGGACGGAAGTCTCGAGAATTTATGATAAACACAATTCGTCTAAGAACGTATCCAAAACGCCTCAAAAATTGCCCTCTTACGCAGACATGAGAGGTCAATATGGTACTTATGCAAACGTACCATATGAAATGCAAAAATATGCAGAAGTTTACAGTAGTGATAGTTTTAGTTATAATCAACAAGATAGTAAAGAATTTCAATCAAAAATGCTTATCGGGCCAGTATCGGAGATGAATCAACAAAACTGCGCTACGGCGCTTGATACGAACGCACAAAAAAGAGCTTATGATAGAGAAGTCTATGATGCTAAATTTAGACAACCTGCACTTTTGATACCCAAATTAGAAGTGCCAGACAATTATCAATTTCAAAAGGATGATAAAATGAAGTTAGAACCTCAAAGAATTATGAACCACACGTATCAAAATGATATACCGTTAAATAATTCATATAGGGAATATCAAAATGGTGCAATTCCTAGACCACCACAGAATACCGTCCTACCACCAATTTCTACAATTAAACAAGAAAATTTTGGTCCTAAGATGCAAAATTACTCTAATTTTCAAAACTACCCTTTTGATCGTAGGCAGGTTGCAACAGAAATTTATTCACAAATTCCACGATCACAAGAAGGCATTGGTTTTCAAAAGTATAACCGTAACTTTGATGCTAAGCCAACTAAAGAATCAGTTAATCGATACGATTCGGAGAGGAATACACCAGCGGAACCAAAGTTGCCTTACTACATAGAGCAAATCAAATCTGAACATTCGCCACCTGGCCACAAAATTTATAAGAATATAAACTACGGTCCCCTAAGACATGAGCCGTACAAGTATTCAGGTGACGGAGGACCAGTCGCTATTCGAAATGAAGTAGGATATTCTTGTTGCCGTCAAGGATCAACAAAAAAACCTCCGCCAGAACATTTAAGAGATGGTGCGTGTCCAGGTCTACAAACCAAAGACGAAATACTGGAAGATGACCCAGATTCCACGGACAAATCCGACCCTAAAAACCAATCGAAACCGGAAACTCCAGTTTTGGACCTATTAACGAAAGCTCCAAAAGAGAATAAATTCAATTATTCGAAGGAGTATCTGGAAAACCTAGAGAAATTAAGAAATAATTCAAGAACAGAAGTCCCTGACTGCAATTGTTTTCCTGCTGATAAAAATCCTCCGGAACCAGGCAGCTATTATACTCATCTGGGTGAGACTTCTTTTTTACTCAAAACTTGCTTTAAATTTAAAAAATATTTCCAAAGTTGGTAAACCATGATAAGCACTTTTTGAAGTCACTCTATTCATTACGTAAACTTGAGTAAGATTAATGAACTTCTTTTAATTAATTTTCAATATTTATTGGAAGCGGACTTATAAAAGTTATATTCTTCTTCGAATCATATTCCCCCGTCTACATCAACAGTTCATTGACACTGAATGTTGAAAATATAGTACTAATATTGCCATTACGTGTTATTACAGGTGCAGCTTCAACATTATTAGAACTTCGAAAAGACCTGGAAACTCGTACAGGACTATCTGGCAAAGAGTTAAGGATAGAGAAAATTTGCTACACGGGCAAAGAAGGAAAATCCGCACAAGGATGCCCAATGGCTAAATGGGTGAGTGTATGGATCCCAACGTTTAGTATCCATTTTATTTTTAATGCCCTTTATTTTTGTATATTTTAATAGGTTATTCAAGGAGGCACACAAGCTACCTTATAATAAGTGGTCACCATCCCGTATAGATGTTTAAAACAAAGGCTATAAAGTAGTTGGTTTTATATAAATCTTGTTGTATAATTTAAAAAAATAGCCCTAACCTGGAAGTATTTAATAGGAATTTCCAATTTTATTGTTCAAACTGATTTGTCACATAGCCCATCTGTAAGTAAACTTTCAGTTCCCAACTCTTAACAAGATATATTGAAATAAAACGTTTTTGATTTCAAATTCCAGGTCATAAGACGCGCAAACTACACGGAAAAGGTGTTAGTGGTTGTTAAATTCCGCAACGGTCATAAATGCGCCACATCCTGGATCGTGGTATGTTTGGTGGCGTGGGAGGGCATCCCCCAGTCGGAGGCGGACTTGGACTACACACTGCTGTCCCACAAGCTGAACAGATACGGCTTGCCCACAACACGACGCTGTGCTACCAATGAGAACAGAACTTGCGCTTGTCAAGGTACGTATAACTTATGCTAATGCTTTCTTAGTTTCTGTTTCTAATGTGAGGCTGTTCTTGCGTTTCAGTAAAAGGATGTTGCTTGTTTTTTGTATTTCATAGGAGTAGTAAAAGACAGTCCTTACATCTATGAACGTATTAATGCAACCTACCAAACAATAAATATTTCAAAAATCCAATTTGATCACAGATGCGTTTCTACCCGTTTAGAACTAAATTAATAAAGTAAGAATTCTTGTATAAGTAACATTTACCGACCACGTCCTTCAAATTACAAATAAGCCGCATCATATTATTATTATAACAATATGAAGCATAAATAGAAGTGGTGTGATATCACTTAATAAACAAGGAATTCGACTAAGTTCGTAGCTTATAAACTAATTAAAATGAATACTGTTTTTCTTCGAGTAAATCAAATATATAATGAGGATATTCTTGCATTTTCAGGTTTAGATCCAGAGACGTGCGGCGCTTCCTACAGTTTCGGCTGCTCTTGGTCCATGTATTACAATGGATGCAAATACGCCCGTTCGAAAACCGTCCGCAAGTTCAGACTTTCGGTCAAAACTGAGGAGAGCGAAATTGAAGAGCGCATGAACGTCCTGGCTACCTTACTCAGCCCACTTTACATGAACTTAGCACCAAAATCTTTTGAAAACCAGTGCCAGTTCGAGAAAGAAGCTTCTGACTGTCGACTTGGTTTCAAACCAGGGCGGCCTTTCTCAGGTACAATATTCATAATGCTTAGGTTAAGTGAATTTTCTTAAAGGATTTTATTACTTTAAGACCACTCGTCAAATCTTAAATTCACGTTTCAATGTATTTTCTTAAATTTGTTTCGTTATTTTCTTCAATTTGTTTCGTTATTTTGTTTCTAATATTTCAATAACCTTTTTGGTATTACAGGTGTAACAGCTTGCATTGACTTCTGTGCGCACGCGCATCGTGACCTTCACAACATGAACAACGGTTGCACAGCCGTTGTTACTTTGGCTAAACATCGCAATCTTTCCAAACCAACTGAAGAACAACTACATGTGCTGCCACTGTATGTCCTGGACACCACTGATGAATTCGGGTCCAAAGAAGGCCAGGAGGAAAAGATCAGCAACGGGGCATTAGAAGTCCTGGAAAAGTGAGTGGTGATGTACAACGTTTTGATTTAAAGTTTCTTGTTTGCAATTCCTTAGAAAAATCTGTTCCTAAACGTTTCTGAAAAACTTAAAAGTAATATTAACGTTTTTTTCAGATATCCAATGGAAGTACGAGTTCGGTCAGTACCATTACAACCTTGTAGGCGGCATGGCAAGAAGAGAAAAGACGAAGATAACAATTCAGAATCCAATAATAATTCTGCTAATGCTTCACAACAAAGTCCCAACAACCAGAAAAAGCCACAGTGTAACACTCCAGCACCGAGGACTCCTAATCCCAGCGATAACAGGAACAACGCCAGTCCGAGAAGTCAAAGCAGCGCATCTCCACGAGCCAGTACTCCAGCGGCGCTAAATCAATCTAACCCTTCAGCGTTTTCTAATAATACGCATTACAACTCCGCGTTCATTAATCCAAATATGCATAATCCTAATTCAGGTCTTATCAACACTAATTTAAGCAACCCAGCTTTGCTAGATATGGCTTCCATGATTGACAATTTTACAGAAGCCCAACTACAGAGTAATCAGATATCTAGCACTGTGTTAGATTCGCCTTATAATCCTTACGATCAAAGTTATAATATGCATCATCAGAATACGCTATATAATCCTAATCACGCCTCGTCAATGGTAGAAGGAAGTCCTCAAAATTCAAACCCTAATCAATTGCCAAGTTTCGCATCGGGATTACAAAAGAGAGATCCACAATTCAACAATCCTGATCCCGTTCAATTAAACACATCACAAAGTCAATGGGCTGATTTTGCTAACAATGGGATGTTCAATAACGTCGTTAAAGAAGATCCTGATTCTACAACAGCACATCTTAATGTGCCTCCTAATAATTATAGTCCAGATTCGAACAGGAGTGAACCAAATTCGGATCAAATACCACAAAAGATTCCCACAGAGACAGACAAACAAAATGTCGCTGGGGATATAACTCATAAAATTCCTGAGTTTGATATGCCTAATTCACCTAGATTGACCGAAATATCTCAAAAATCACAAAGTACACCCGCATCTCCAGCTCCATCTCAAGTACCTGAATTGAAATCACCTAATAGTGATGGAATAAATCTCACAGAAGCTCGAAAAAGTGTTTGGAAATCTCCAGACTCAAAAAATTGGGATCAGTCTAAAACTAAAGATCAAGCACCTGAGAATGAAAACGCTTTATTTAGAGTGCCTAAAGCAAGACCTCCATCACGCTCTCAACATATGAGTATTCCGGATGGCATTGAAAATTCTACATTTTTGAAGCCGTACCCACCTTCTGAAAGGCCTCAACTAACTCAAGGCTATGAACACAGAAGCCCATATGATAACAGAATGAGCCCTGCTGTACCACATACAACAGTACAACAAACTAATTATACAATTAGCCATGATGACTTGAACAGTCAAAATATGACATTAACTAATAAACCCGCACATGAATTTTCGGGTAACAATTTTCATCCAGTTAATCAAAATAACTATGGAAATCAAACAACTTTACAGGGATATGGTAATTACCCTCAAGTACCTAACACTTATCCTTTTTCACCCAACCCATACGGGCATTTCAGTCCCTATGAAAATACATATAACGATTATAACAGTCTTGCATATTATAACGCTGAAAAATACAAAAGGGAAGAATTAATAAGAAATTCTCATTGTTATAATTCTTATGGATATCAATATAATCCCAATTTTGCTACCAACTTTTATCAGAATCCGAGTCCGAATTGGTGTCAGTCTTCACCTAATTGGTGTTTATATCCTCCACCATTTTCCATCCCATATCCTCCAGAGCCGCCCAAAGCAGACCCTATTGGGGAAGTCACGGATATAACCGATAATTTAGACTGCTTTAAAGATAGTCAAATGGGTGGAGTAGCGATAGCGTTAGGACATGGTAGCGTCCTCTTCGAATGTGCAAAACACGAAATGCATTCCACCACATCAGTAAAGAGTCCAAATAGAGTAAATCCAACAAGGATTTCTTTAGTGTTTTACCAACATAGAAACTTGAATCGTCCGAAGCATGGTCTAGAAGAGTGGGAGGAAAAAATGCGATTGAAAAAATTGGGATTGAATCCATCTACGCCTGGACCTAATTCAAATTCTGTATCACCGGCGTCCACACCCGGTCCGGAACACCGGCAAACTCCAAATGCAGAGAAATGGAAAAATTCAGAAGACGTAATCCCAGGAGGTTACAGTTCTCTATCGGCTCTCGTGGAAGCCACCAACGCTGCTAAAAAGAGTGGACAAATTATGTTAAGAACTGATACCCAGACCACAATGTCGTGGACGACTCTCTTCCCGATGCATCCATGCACTGTGACGGGACCTTACCAAGAATCGGGTACCTGACACAAGCCTAGCCCTGCGGGGCAATGTTCTTCCAAACGACGGAGTGATGTCCCTTCCGTAGCTATGTAAGGTGTAAGTTGCCTTTCTATCTAGGTCTTGTAATATCGAGTAGTGCGGTATTAAGTATACTTTTTAAAACCGTTTTGTAGTTCCTGGATTTATAGAAGAATAAAGTTTCGATTTTTCGACTGGTCCGGAGTTCCGATGAAATTTCTTTACGCATTTACATTGGAATTGAATACCGTTTTTAACGATGTATTTATCAAGGTGAACCGAGTGAGTTATTAATCAAAGATGTAATTTAAGTTATAATTTTTAATAGTGTTTATCGCATTTCAGCTAGTCTTATGTTACTACGTTAGTGTCGATCGTATCGTCTAAGTGACCGTGTCGTGTAGTTTTGTATATTCTTGTCTATTTAGTTCGCCAACGCCGGCGTCCGCTCACTCCGATGTAAAATAGGACGTTAGCGTATACTTTGTCTGCATATTTTGTCGGTATTTTCTAATTAGGCGCATAATGGAGGTGTTATGCGGCGCAATGATCTCATATACTACTAACCTACGTATATTCGTTATTCAGAGCAAAAGTACAAAACATCAGATAACGAGCCGCGGAGAGACGGACGCGTTCGACGATCGTGTTTATTGATATTTTTGTACCTTTGTCTGTGTATTAGTTGTTTTATTTTATTGTAATTTTTATTACCATTCCTCAGCCTTTCCGTTTGTTTGTTTTGGCATTTTATTAATATAATGAAAACAATGAAATCGTGGCGAGACACGCTATCATGTATTTTACCACAGACGTAATTGAGTGCTTTTCTATTAGGTTAAGATGTGTGTATTTTTAACTTTTTAGAATATTTAACTTATTTATATTGTATTACGTGAATCATTATTATCGAATCATTTTCTTTGTAATAATTTAGCGTTACGGTAGATATTAATATTTAATATATTTGCTTTATGACTTGACATTAAATTATTGGCAGTTGTTTTGTGCATGTTCAAGAGCCTTCTTTACGTTCAACTCGAGTGCCTGTATCTGGCTCTACCAGAATCACTATTGTAATGACTAAAACTGTTTCTGATTTTAACGATGTGACCTTATTTATATTAAGTATGTGTTTATAATAAAATCATTATTCTTATTTAGCGACGATGAAATTTTATAAAAAAAAAACTTTCATACAATAAAGATGATTAAAATAAATTACATACGATAATAAGATAGAATATTTGCAAAAATTCAGGCGCTTGAAAAGATTATAAAGTAGGCATATTATTGAAAATGAGAACATACTGATGAATAGTTATTAATATATAATTAGGCTAAGAAAAAAAGTTTGTTTTAAAGATTAAACTATTGATATAGTTTATATTTTTTACGTGTACGTATTTATTGAATGGTAAATTTATTGGGACGAACGTGAAATTATTTATAGGTAGAAGTTTTGGAGAACAAAACTTATAAAAACTAAGCAATAATAGACACCGGGGTCTATGTACATTGTAATGTAGGAGTGAAAAAATAATAATATTAAAATTAATAACGAATGGTGCGATATGTCGTCGATCTTATGGAGTTGCTTGTCGTTTGAGCTCTTACCGATTATTGCCTAAATTATTATTCTGATATTATTTTGTGTACGTTATCGGTATTGCCCTAAGAATTCTTGCCATGTATATGTAGCCGACTGTCGTGTGACCTCATATATTGTCAATACATTTTGTGAGAAGACATATCAAAAGCAATCACAGTATTAATCACTTAAGGTTATGTTAAATAATTGAATCCATAGTACTTCACCATAATAAGAGATCGAAGATTGAATTATTCTGTGCGGGCAATATTTGTATTGAGCAAATGTGACTGGAACTGAATTTTAGAAATTAAGGGAAAATCACGACTATCTATTCTGAAATTCAGTTGCATTTGTTAAGTAATTAAGTGTACCGTGAAGCTGCATTCAAACAATTTTTTAGTCAAAACGATTTAGAGTTTGAA
>DWNE01007636.1:0-12093 GCA_018249875.1 Cecropterus toxeus | reverse complement strand
GTATATTATATAAAAATGATTACAATGAAATTATGTAAGTGTGAATGAAAATGTGTACATGTGTGCACTTACATACGGAAAACCGCCAATATGCACTATTGGCGTCATGTGTACGTGCAGTAGCTCGTACACCCGCTTTTTACAATTAAAGACGCATACACTAAAGAACAAGAGCAAAGCTAAAACAGAAATATAAATTTGCTATTTAAATGCCAGCTTGGGCAAGGATCAAACCTGGACCCCTCTGCGAGTCAGATGATATAGTGACGACTGCGCCACGAAAGACAAATACACGAAATGTGCCCCTAATTTTACACATAACACATGTTTCCGATTTATTTTTCGAAAACAGTGACGACTCTTATTTTAATGGCCATAATTCGCTCTGAGAAGGGTTCACTAACGCTCAAATCTCATTACAATTAATGCAATTTGCATACGAAACGCATAAATCCCGTGTGCAGTGCATTTTTCGAGTGCACCAATGTATAAAATATACAGGATGTTGGAAAACGCTAAAATAATTCAGTATTTTTTTTATACTGAAAATAAAATTTACCCACTATTCTTTAATTTGATTCTTATAAGAGAAGAGTAGAGAAAATTCAGTTAAAAACTGCTGTTAAATCCTTCTCAGTCTAAATATTGTAGTCGTCAGTTTAAATATTGCAATGAATCTAAAAACTACTTTATTTATTATTAGTCGGGAATGTGGTAGTATTTCTGCCAGTATGTAGTATTTCTATAACTGTTAAAGTTGGTATGAAGAACGCTTAATATTCAAAAAATTTCGCTTTTACTAAAAATCTATCGTTTTACAAGGGTATTGTTTATTTAAAAGTAAAACCACATTCTTTTATTTTATTCGAGTTTCCAAAGAAAAGCTTTTTATTTACTTACCTGTAGCTACGGTTATCAACGCTGTAAACATTTTATTATTATTTATCTTTTTAGAATTTCAATAAATTTAGAATTTGTGATCAGTAAGTTGTTCTTTTCGACTGCAGGTGGCACCACCCTGTATATGTAACCATTTGACAATGCTGCTGTCAACCCTTAGGCTGCAGAATTAACGGATCGAGATCAGTTTTTATGATTTACGAGCGGCAGCGGGTTGTCGGGGGTAATGTTTCAAATACAATAATGCAAACTTAGATGCAAATTCTACGAACCGAACATGGGGTATTATTGCATTATTGAACCATCGTCGTGTTTTGTATAGTCCTGATATGTAAGTGATATAATTTCCTTAGGTTTTTAAAAAATAGATTCAGAAGATTTTTGAAGTACCTACCTGATAAATGTTTTTTTAGAATTATTTATAAAATAAAGAGAACGAAAATAATGAATAATCAATTGTAATAATACGAGTAGAGAAATGGAATTATTTTATTTTGTGATGACTTTTCTTCGCTATTTCGATCCAGTTGCATGAATCGTAGGCGCGGTTAACCTGCAAAAGCGGCAGACGGTTAACTGATGAAGGATAAGTCTATGTATCGCACGTCAGTCTATTTTGTGTTGAAGGCATCATACTGTAAATATTTTGGACACAACGGTATCTTTAGTGCCGTATATAGAATAAAGAATGAGAATAATGGTTAATTTTAATACGTACCGGGTTTTCAGGATATGCGGTTTCAATTCTTACTGGCTTTAATACTTACTACGATAGTTCAACGTATATTTCAGCATGGGACGTGGTCGGGGCAAATTGCCCGTTTCATATAAAATGTATCAATTCCGCGATAATATTGGTCTAAGAACAGGAGTGGCGAATCTTTAGTTATACACGTGTCATTTGTGACAGAAATGTTTAATTAGAGCATAAACGCCTTAGACTTAAGATTACATAGGTTGAAATCAATCAAATTGAAATTGCCAGATTTGATCTAAACATTGGATTCATTAGATTAAATTTAAATTAAAATATTACCTGCTGCTTATTTTAGAATTTGGACATCGTGTTATCCTAAAATTCAATCCAGAATCATTATTAAGGAAGGAATCATAAACTAATTTAGTCTCAGGTGTCCAAATATTGTTAATAAATCGCTCGCAACTGTCTACAACATATTGTCGCAAGCGTTGCAATAACAATTACAGCCGTCAAAATTAATATTACGATTTGGGAAAACGGAGCCCTCCCAGCCGTCCCTAAGCGTGGGTCCCGTCGGTGAAGAGTTAATGAACTAATCTAGATATTAACAATACATTAGTCGCATCGGACGTAGTAATTACAACGACCCTTTACAGTTACCCTTCGTACTCCATTTTGAAATGTTCCAGTGAACTATAGCGCAGATAATTTCGTAAGGGTCACCGGATGAAAATGAAATTGACTAATCTGAATATTTTATGCGTGTAATGGGATTATGACGGCTTGCGCGATTTGCTGGATGGTGGCGAAATATGTTTCTTGTGAGGCCTCTATGCTAGGGTACTATCCTCACGATACTGTTTAACAATGGCATAAAAGTGATGTACGTAATGTATGTAAAAGCCTCTATGGCCTACCTGAGGTAAGTCTCTATCGTATTTGGGATTACAGATGTCCATGGACGGTATACCACTTACCATCAGCTGAACTGCATGCTAGTTTACTACCATGTAATACCTAAAACTATTGTGGTTTGGGAAGTAAAGCAGAGATAGGACTTCTAGAGTTGTCATACTCTTCATTTGTATCTGTGCTGGACCTCAGGCAGGCATGTCCCATTTGAATTTGGTTAAATACAAATTCAGGCGAGATCGATGATGACTACAACTTTTACTTAGTACTGCTTACTAGATATTAATTAACGTAAATATTGATATTAAACATACGTATGTATCCGAATGACGACATCTTCCCTAATATGCCTATGGATTTTCTAGGCTGTATTATCTACTCATTTTGTGTATGTTAAAGTACTTGTTTGTTTTACGAAAATTTATTGATTATATTTTTTAATCAATATTGTTTTATTAACCGACTTCCAAAAAGGAGGAGCTTTTGCTTTTTCTCGTAAACATTTTTTTTATTTTATCATTTGTAAAACGAATGCTCGCTTGTTTCACCAATTCAGTGGATAAAGTAACTAATCAACAAATACACCAAATATAGTTTATACGTATAGTTTCGTTGGAAATTACGCGAAAACCTAATCGAATCACAAAGCAATCGGGAAGTATCCCGCGAACCAGCAAATTCATAGTGACAGTTCATTTGGGAATGCACCGCGCGCTCATAACACATTGGCCAAACAATCTCGCGTATAAAATTTTGATGTTTCGTATTTATAGGGATCCTGGTATTTATTTGACGAAAAATATTAATTTTTATAAATAATATACAGCACCGTTTTTTTTTACTACATAAAATTAGGTTGTTGGATGGAATAGTTCGTCTGTCTGAAGCCAGAGGGTATCGGGATATATCTTCGGCCAGTCTTTAGACCTTTGTGTCTATTTATTAATATAATTTAATCGGTAATTTTTACATATTTATTTGGTAATAATAAATATTAATAAAATTAACCTGAAAACTAGGCGGCATGATCAATCATCTGTTAGTCTACATTTGTGTTATCTACCATTTACGCCGAAGTAAAAAGCGGTATGACATTATTTTGGAAAGGAGCTATGTTGAAAAGTTTGACATCCGTAATAAGTCTAGAATTTATTCTTGGCCCACTAATGATCGCGATAAACCCTGCTGTTATGATTATTGTTAAATTACCTATCGATTATTTCCAAACCAAAAATAGAAGAGTATAATTATAATACTTTTGAATGGTGAAATAATAATACATATACCTATGCTACAGCTACAGCTAATTTAGGTATTGTTGAGATTCTACTACAAACTATGATTTCTTGTTTTATATAATACTAATATGTATTTTCTTCTTTTACAGGTTTATCAACGCAAGACGTAGGATAGTTCAACCAATGATAGACCAGTCTAATAGAGCAGGTAACATTTTTCTTATACGTCTATTTTACATGACATTCTCAGACATACATACATACTCAATATAGACGAATAAACTTACCTTAACTCATAAAATTATATAGAAACTACTCGTGTTTTAAAGAAATACGTAGGCGGTTATGGGAAAACTAAATACGAAGGTAATACTTGCTTAGTTATACGAAATATCTACTTCGAAGTACAGTAATAGCTTTATATCAAACTGATCTTGTATTCACGGGTCTTCCAAACTCAATGACGATGCATCGAACACGTTTCGAAATTCGAAATTGGTGGCCACAACGACTTTGAAGCCGAAAATTGAGTTTGCTGACCGCCTTCATACTGTATGCAGGCTGCCCACCTCCCGGGAGACCGGGGCTTTTAGAGCACCGGACACTTATGTCCGCCTGGTACCTGCTCTGAAGTAATGAAAGGATTATTGAGAAAATTGTTTTCACTGATATATTTTAGTTGAAATGTCGAGGTCTAAAATATTTATCTTAAAAATGTCACCATGGCCTTTTAAAAACAGACATAAATTACATCAAGCCAATATTGTCCCACTGCTGGGCTCGGGTCTAAACTCAGAGTGGAAAGGTTTTCAAGCCATGATCCACCACGCTGGCGTAGCTTTTAATTTTCCTTAAATCAGGGATAATTATTTTCAATACTCACAACATTTAAAAAGAAATAGATTTAAACCTCGATCCGCCTCCTCTAGTCAATATACTATCACCGATCCACTTATCACAGCTGCACTTCTTTTGTGAAAAAAATAACGAAATTGACAAATACATTAAATATACTATTACACTTACAACTTAGTCTGTTAAAACAAGCATTAATCTCTTAAGTAGCAAGCAGTGAACATCGGATGTAAGCAAACGTCTATTTTCGTCAACAATATGGGATAGAATTACAAACGACCAATTCCACTTTTACTTTGTAATTGTAGCGCAGTCCATAAAACGTTCCCCGGGCACAAAAATTCCGCCCGGGGAAAGGAAAAAAAGGACGTCGCAGAAAAAGGGCTTACTCTTGCGAACGGAACGCAAGAAGGGTAAAAAAGAATAATGTCCGAATTCGTTGACCCGTCCCGAGCGATCCATCACTCTCCCCTCCCGACAATCGGCGTACCTACCTCATATCTAGATGTGTGGGTATTCTTTGCCTACACGGGATTAGATCTACTTTTGTCTCTGCGTTTTCGCAAACATCCCTCCACCTAGTTGTTGCCTTATCGGCGGATTGTGATAGTTCAATCTCCATATCTCTTAGCTAATGAAAGCGATTCTACGAGACTTATATGGAACGAGATTCGCTCGGAACATTTGCAAAATACGACACTATAACTTCATTTGATCAGCCTAACAACTCAATTGTAAGACAAGTTTACCAGTGAGTAAATTAACTTTTACAGTTACATCTTTGTTTATATCGAATGCTTAGAACAACTTGATTGCTTTTAAATGTCAGCCGAACAGTTTAATACAGGAGACGGGTTTCAAAAGTTAATCCATCCTATCGAAACATGACTCGCAACAAGAAGGCTCATACAACATTGATGCCAAAGTACCTCCGTAATTGGTTTCCAATCGATATTTTCTCCTCATTACAAGCTCAATCGCAAATAACCGAATGGGGCGGCATGACGGTACACGATACACGACGAACACGGCCATGTCCGTCGACGGGCATAACGTTGTCAGTGGATCGACGCTCGCATATATACGGGCTCGACGGCACGGGCTAATGAATTTATTATAAGGGCATAAATTGCGCTCTGATGCGACGCCATTACCGCGCGAGACTGTAAATTACAATTCGTTCGAGCGTCGGCCATCGCGCTATTTCCAACCAATCGTTTATTCAGCTTTTCGCGCGGATTAAATCGTGATGCTCTGCAGTTTATTAAAAAGGCAGTAACGCGTTGTCTCCGCAAAAATACGGCTACAGCGCCATTATTGTGCCATCGCGCCGAAGAGCTTCCCGCTGCCGCGTTAAGTAACTGACAGTCGTCCGGATGGATAATGAAGCGATTTTATCATTAGCGCGCAACCGACTAGGGATTCGGAGTCGAATAATTGCATCAATTAACCGCTGCGAGATATAAGCTGCCTCGTTGGTCGCAAGCCAAGAAACGTCGAGCGCAAACTGCACGCACCATCGCCGGAGTCGCTAAAAAGGAGAAAAAGATTTGACAAATAGTAGCCGAGCAATAGGTGCAGCCGGAACAAAAAGCGCAGATTGAGTTGTGGTGGGCGAAGCAAGTTCCGAATGCGGAGTGTGCCGAAGGGGAATCATCGCACGCAGCGGGAATACGTTAGCGGGCGGCGATTGGAAAGCGCTCTTGGCTCGCCTGACCGCAGGAAATGCGGTGGCCATTTTCTTTAGTCGATTGCCAAAACAATTTTCCATCTATCGTACCCTCCGGTTTTTCCATTTTCCGTCGTCGGCAAACTTGGCGGCATCCGGCTGGATATTTAGGATTCTGCTCCGGCTTTATGAACTGCCTGTTTAGAGTGCGACGCCGACGCCAAAACTCCGACGCCCGGCTACTTAAGACAATGGATTGGCCAAAATATTCACGGCGAATAGATAAAACTGACCGCAGCGTCTGCTTAAATGCCAAAACGTTATGTCATTTCATTACATTTGTTGGTTTTTGTCAAGAGCGTTTTAAGAAAAGTTTCTTACTTTTAATTTTAAAAGTAAACGAAGTATAAATTTATCGTATGGTACATTCTTTAAGGTCCTTATCAACACGATAGTATAACTCTTTGACAAGTGAATAAATAAGGTATATCTCAAGAATCTAACTACGTTAATGAAAAATCCTTCGACCACAATCTTACCATGCAACACCCCTGATAATTCCTTCCCTTCTTTATTTGAACTTAAGAACAATTATTAAAATCTAGGAAAAACTAAACATAACCTACTAGAACTACATAACAAGTAGATACTAGAGACTATAAAGCGAGGAGGCTCGACGAAGTCAAGTGGAGCGTATCTCCGTGCTCCAGACTCCGACAGGAAACAATAACGCTCCGGGAGCACGGTACCAGGAAACTATGATTTAGTAGGCGATAATCTTCGCGGATGTCCTTCACTGCTATTGTACTATTAAGGATTTAGAAGCAGATCTGGGTAAATCATAGATAGAGAACATTGAAATACGAAGTCTGTCAAAAGAATTAGATGCCTAATATAAATACTGCTTGTTTCATCTGCAAAATTTGTTTCTTGATATTGAATTGTTTATATTTGTAATGTAATATAAAAGTAATAATAATAAACTACTACTTGTTATACTTGATTAATAGATACATTTTGTAGTTAAAATTCATACAACAATAACTTCGGTTAACGTTCCCAATTGAAAAAAAATCCCTGTTATAAAATCTAGAAAATCCCGATTTATTTTAATAATAGACAGAGAGTAATTCACCGGCGTGTGAAAAAAGAAATGTCTATAAAAACCCGAGTTCGTCTGAAGAGTGCTCAAAGAACGTCTGAGAACCGTCGGAGTTAAAAAACGAGGAGTAGCAAAACTGTCGACAATAGTTAACATTAGTATTAACAGTTAACATAGAACGATATTCTTAAAGTGTTGCGAAGTTGAAGTTAAAGATTCACTTACTTCCAATGTTGGTCGTATCCGATAAAATAGGTTTAATAATTTATGTCCTATGGACGTGCAATTTTTATATTATTTACATTTTTGACATTAAATTAAATATTTAAAATATACATACCAAGATTATTTTATAACACTGGTTTTAAAAATTTTCATGATAACGCATTACTAACTGATTACTATAATTATTACACACGAAATGTTTTATGTCTAACTACAAATAGTTTTTAAATATTCAGAAATAAATATACATATGAAATTTTGACTTTTAAATGAATAAACAACAACAACAGTTAAAGAGAAGTCACAACATAAAAACACTATAAGTATTTAAGGGTATTACCTAATTGATTTAGGATACGCGTATACCACGAAAAGAAACGCTTGTACTTATTCAAAAGCAATACCGATCCAACATTAGTCGGGCCCGAAACGCTGTTCACGGGCCTCCGGGACTCCGCGGGGCAATGGCGCGTGCCACCATAAAGGAGCCACGACGAAGGCGGAAATCGCCGTCTATAATGGACGAACACCATTAGTTTACGATTGATAATCCCCATCGATATATTGCCGCCGGAAGACATAACAGTTTTGTGGCAAAATTGAGCGGATTCGAAAAGGGAGCCTGACGGGACTTTTTGTCGTCATAATTCTGCGTCGTCAAAAGTTTACGGAATAGTTTTTATTGTTATTGCCTATCGTTCGGTTTTTTTGCATACGATGCTTCACAAAGTTGAGCAATACATTTATACCCCACTCAAGATCATATACCAAATAGAGCGGACATAACAGCAAGTGATGGAAAACATCGTGAGGAAACCTAGTTCTAAAAAAATATTTGTTAAATCTACTGCTCTAATTTTTTAACTTTCTTACATATTGAACTATGGTCTAAATCCTTACCTATTAGAGAAAAGAGCTGTGCCCAGAACGAAAATGTTTAGTTAGGTTAGTTAGGTTTATACATAACCCTAATCTTCGACAATCGAATATATTATCATTATATTGTTTTTCATTAACAGACATTATAAATGTACAGTTGAAATGGTACTATATATAACAAAACTTGATTTTTATTTCCTTCATCTGTAAGTGACAATTGATTTCGTGTTGACACTAATTTTCCCATAACTACTCTAGAGTATGTATGAATAGTTGTTTGAGTGTAATAAAATTATAAAAAAGTTGGAACTTTATCAGATTTTCATACACACGCAAACAATTTTTCTTTAACTCACCCAAACAAACGAAACACTACACAAAGCACATCGAACCATACAGCAGGCCTAATTAACCGGTCAGTGTTCTACCCGGCAGTGTTCCCGCACGCGGGGCCCAGCGGCGCGTACAGTCCCGAGGCCACGATGGGCTACATGATGGACGGCCAGCAGATGATGCACAGGCCGCCCACCGACCCCGCCTTCCACCAGGGCTACGCGCACTACCCCGCTGAGTACTACGGCCACCATCTTTAATGCGCGGAATTGTACATGTGAGTATTAATATTATTAACTGATATTTTCTGCGAAAGATTGTATAAGTAGCAAACGAGCATGCAGCATGAAATTCACCTTATGCTGATCACTGCCGCCCATAGACATCTGTAAGCCACTATTTTAAAAGAGGCTTCTATTTGAAATTAATCGCAATACGTTGCTACTCTCGTGGACTACGGTAGTCGCCCCATATGAAGGTCGCTACTAACATGGAATATTTTAATTGAAGAGTTCTATAACCCTTTTTCATTCGACTTCGAATGCACCGATACACCTATTTCTGCCTTATAATATGCCTAATGAGTGCTGCTAAGTTTGAAGGTAAATTAAAATATAATTGAAAGTAAATTATAAGGGGCGTTCCAAATAAGTCATCAGGGGTAGCGAAGCATATGTGGCCAACCTCATGTAACACTAACACTTACCATCAGAAGAACTGCAGATAGTACGCTTATCAACTGTTTTACTAACATTATTTATGTAAAACGCTTCATGTTTAATATCGTTAAATAAAAAATAATCATCCCGTTGCAACAATTTTCAATAGCAAAACAAAAATGAAAAGCCCGCTGCGCTGAAAAGCCATTGCGCGTCACGGCTTGATTACAGTTTTCTAATTACGCGATATAATCGCAGCAAAATGTATAATTTGTGAATCATTGTTCCAGATATGAATAACTCACGTCGTCCGGCGACCGCACACGCCACGCCGGACGGCCGCGCGGCCCGGACACGCCGCAACATACAGGAGAACGATGCTAAATGTAAATAAACGCGAAACATTTTGTAATATTTGAAACAGTATACGATCTCCTAAATTAAGATTTAAAGTCAACTTTAATTATTAAATTAATGTAAATTTACGCGAAGTGACTCTGTGGACGCTGTATTATACGACTGGTGCAATCACCTACTATAAATAATAAATAAAACGGTTTTATCACTCGGAACTATAGAGCGACGTTGATGAATGTAACAATAAATGGTTTGATAGTTATCGTATAAATATTTATAGCTAATTGTGTATTGTTATTACGTAAATATAAATAAATAATTGAATAGTTGTAAGTTGTAACTATCACTGGAAGTACTGGGTCGCAGAAGACAGACGGTAATAGATGGGACTTTTGTAAAGGAGTTGTGTATGTAATAGTTATTTAGGTATGATTTATTTGTGAATAACTTTTGTTATGCGAGGACCGCCCGCGAACGGTAGAGGCTGATCGGCTTTTGGAAATAATTGACCGTGTCGAATGTGTTTTACTTAAAAACGTCAGGCGAACGTTCCGTGTCAGAGCCGGAAGATCGGCCTCGGCCGTGTGCGTCGGTCCTAATGCACTTGGGAGCAACCATCGGATGTTTTAATGTAAAATTGACTTAACCACTTCAGTTTAGACCATCTCGCGTCTGTTACCTAAGCTAATTTATTCAATTATCGAGCTCAAAACGTAATTGTAGGTGACCGTCAATTCCTGGCATACCTAACATTTATTGTCCGCGCAGTAGTTTTGTGATTTTTGCTTTACAGGTGACATACATATCTTCGAATTATATATTATTATGTATCATATTATATACTATATTTATTACGGTGATATTGGGACTCGGATATCATAGTTTCACCTTGCCTTGGTGTTCAATAATGTAGCACAATTTGTAACCGATGTATACGATAAAAATGATATTTTACAATGTTAAATGCGATGAGATTTTTAGCTCTATATTATTGTCTTGATACCTGACAACGATTGCCTTCTACGTAAGCGGAAGATGGTGATGTTAAAGCTAATTAGGAACTTACTAATTATGTCAATGTCAAGTTATATGAAATATGAAACTGTAAACGTAAATTTTCTCGACTGAAAATAGATTTGAACTTTCAAATTTTGGATTTCGGTCATTATTTTTTTAAATGGAATCGCTGGAACCAATCGATTCGACATACGCGTGAATGAATGTTGGTTTTGGCGCGTTTTTGTAAAGATAATAAATAGATCTCCGTTCCGTGGAGTGCTATAATCTATGGAGGGAAGCACCGTTTGCGTTTCAATTGTGTTATCTATATTTAGATTTTAATGGTTGAAATATGTATACTGACCACGGAACCAAATATTTAGATATTTTTGAATCCTCACAATATTTGAAGGGTAATTTCATATTACCAGCCTTAGCCATGTATACGAAATGGGAGCTATAAATTTGTCAAATTGGTCCCTAGCTACGGTATAACTTTGATAGTTTAAAAGTTATCCCAACTCAAGCTTTATTCTAGTGTAATATCTATCATTATACTTGTCGTCTTGCGATGTGATTGTTTTTTATGGCAACACCGATTTTTGGCCAATTACCATTACCAAAAAGTCTTGCCGCGTTTTATGGATTTTAAAATTCTAAATTTAGGTAATAATGATTATTTTTTTTAAATATACAATTTATCATTTTCAAAGTAAACTCTCGAAATTATTTACAGAAGCTAGAAATATGAATTAGGAAAGCAATCACATCGCAAACAAAACTCATTTTAGAAAAGAATTGTTATCTTTTGTAAATATAAACATCAGTATACAATGAGTGTTCACTTTACTTTGTATAAACCGTTTATTTTCCAGTGAAGTTTCAGTATTAAAGGGATAATTTTGTGACTTTGTAAGGAAAACGAATTCATCACCGGTCTTTGTTAATATTACCCTATATTATTGTTAACAACGTCTCTTGTAATATATTTTATTAAGAGGAAAGTCTTAAATAGTAGCTGTTAGGTATTAATGTATTAATTGAAGAATTTTATTTTGATTTTTCTCTTTATTATATGTATATGTACATTATACATAATGAGTTTGGAAGTCATGGAGTTATTGTAAATATAGGAACTAATCAAGATGCGTCTCTCAGCGACATGACTATCGATTGACACGAATACAAAAATGTTAATTATATATTTGTATGGTATAATTTCGGCGAGGTACATATTATACACGAATTGTCTGGTAAATAATGTA
>DWNE01007635.1:0-12094 GCA_018249875.1 Cecropterus toxeus | reverse complement strand
CAATTTACAAGCCGAACAAGCTAACTAGACGAATGTCAAACGTGACGTCACTCACAAGCTCGCAAGTACTGATGACAAAAAAAAATAGCAATAATATTTTTTTGTAAAAGATTGATTTCAATGAAATGTTATTTTTAATAAATAACTTTTTTTACTTATTTAGGTTATTATTGTAACAGAAACTAATGAGGACAACAAATTAATTTTGCTTATTTATTTAATTAATAGTAAATGATAAAAGATTAGCGAGTTTAGCTGCGAGCGGTACTAGGACGAGAGCGGGGCATGAGAAGAGACTGGGGAGGGAGACCGCATCCCTGCCGTTCGTCTAGTTAGCTAGTATATAAGCTATATTGTAATATGAATAAAAAGGCAGATTTTGTTGTAAGAAATTTTTTAATGTTAACGCCTCAGGTTGGCATTATATGCTAAATGAAACATTAACAGTATCGATATATCCAAGTCGTCTTATGAATTATTTTGTGGCAAACCTTTTGTCATCCTAAGTTCAATGTTTTTGTTATTGACATCCATCAATATATGTTGTACAGTTGGACCCTTGGGTTCGCACAATTAGTAGACTTACTGTAGGACGGCCGATCGTTATTAGTTAATCAATTCATCCATTTTTTTGCCTACCAACGATAAATGGCAATGGCAATTCGTGCCTACTAGAAAATGTTCTCATTTATAGCTTACTCCAATCGTGCAAGATGGTCCTTCAAACAGATGATATATAATTTCTATAAAGTCCATCTAAAATAAAGAGATTATTCTGGTTTTTCGAAGTTTGCATTGTCAAAGTCTATCTCTGATTAATTTATTTCAGCTTGGACAACATCGAACAGTTTATATCTTCATCAGTCTTTTCTAGTATACCTAGTGAGTGTAGGTGCCTGTGAAAAGAACGATGTCTTCATGCAGAATAGCGAACATAAAGGGGCGGTCCACCTTGAACTGCAGCGGGGGAGGTGGTTCGTAGTGAGAAGACATGGGCACCATTATAAAACCTGGAACAAATTATAATGCATTTGATGGCAAGTGACCACGGCTAATTTAATCGAGCGGTGCTTACAGGTAAATGGTTAGATATAGTTTAGATTTCAGTGTAGCCTAAATATAGGCTAAACTGAAACCTAAACTATATCTAACCATAAGTGTACAAACCTATTTTAGGTCAGTCAAAACACCTGAAAATAGAAATGGTTTTTCACCACACCTTTATCTCTCAACGAATTTCTGACTTGTACAAATACTAAAAAAACAGATAGATAACCTTTGTTGTTCTGACAAACAGGCGACATATTCACATTTTGGGGGCTTTATCCCTCGCCAAGACGGGTTCCGCTCGTATACGACTGCCTAAAGTATTGGGCGATATCGCTGCAGAGATATCACAAAGACTACTGGAGAGATTGAAATAGAAAACTCAAGTTACCAGTGAAAGCTCCAGCTGTGGCGCCCTCTTCGTCAACCTTTACGAAGGCTTCCTGGAAGGCCGTGGACACCCGCACCGTGGCTTCGCGCACCAGGCTGCTGGCGCCCTCCCTGAACATGCGAGACACGCCCACCTGGAAAGATTGCAACTTTATTAAAAATAACCTAATTTTTTTTTCAATAAATAGAAATAATTCAAATCTGACCGTATTTCAGACATATGTGCGTTCAAACAAACAAACTGTTCCGTTTTATAGTACTTATTAGTATGCATGTATACATATTTATCCATCAGCCCACTGCTGGACATAGACCTCCCTTAATTTGCGCATTTCCGACCAGTCCTGCGACTCCTGTATCCAGCGGTAGCCCGCCGACTTCTTCAGGTCATCAGTCCACCTGGTCGGGGAGCAGCCTGTACTCCTTTTGCCCAGACGTGGTCTCCATTCGAGGACTCGAGGTCATCTGTCCTATGAACGATGTAGCCTGCCCATTTCCACTTCAGCTTACTAATTCTGAGATCTATTTCGATAACTTTTGTTCTCCTACGGATTTCATTGTTGCGAATTCTGTCGGGAAGGAAAATACCAAGGATAGCTCTCTCCATAGCTTGCTGAACGACATTGAGCTTGTGTATGAGGCTCACAGTAATAGACTACGTCTCGCCGCCGTATGTTTTCACTGGCAACACTGCTCGAACATCTTGGATTTCAGGCTCTGACACATATTGGATGAGAAGACATGGCACAGTTTCCCGAACGCTGGCCAGCTAAGTAGGATTCTATGAGTTTCCTCTTTGGAAGTTGGCCGTACCCATCTGAATCTCCTGCCCCAGGTAAATTTATTCGTCCTCAACTTCAAGGGTAGTGCCGTCAACAATGTCTGGTATGGCTGTGACATGGACCTTAAACTTGATCTTCGTCTTGTCCATGTACCTACATTTTAAGACCCACCCGTTGAAACGCACCTGAGAGGTCTATGTATGTTTATATAAGAACTATGATATTCTTTGATCTTCTATCATATCAGTTATTCACCTATATTGCCTTGCAAAGACATGTGGGTGAGATCTCAGGATGCAAAATCCTTATGCTACGTCCCTATGTGATCTAAAACACTAGTTGCCTCTCGTTGACTGACTTATTTCATGAGAGATTGATTTGTCCAAATGCAATTTACGTTCTAGACGGTATGTTAGGAACGGAAGAATATTAACCCTAGAACCCTGCACTATCTGGCGCACTCAGTGTTCCTACACTGGGGTGATGGCGTACCTAGTCCAACATTAAAATGCGTATAAATTGTTTAAATAAAACCAGTATTTGAATTTTATATTTTTATTCTATCGATTAATGTTATGTGATAACAAATCAGCCATAGCTAATTATGAAATATTAATTACAACACCTTAGGCGTCTTTTTATTTGATGTTCAAAATAAATTGGGATTTTGCACTTGGTGCACCTGGTCTTGCTCTCCCGGTCGTATTCCTTGAACAGCAACCACAATGACCTTGTGTGTGATGTACAGACACAGAGGTATGAGCTGGCATAGGCTTTTTGAGAATAGCAGAAATATATATATTTTATATCCCCCGCCAAAATTGGCATTTGTATAACGTTCTTCCAAATGTTCGTGTATGAGATTCAGACGCGATTTTAAGAAAGTAGGTACATAGAAGCTTTACTTCGGGCTTATTACTTATCTTAGAACATTTAAAAACAACTCAAAAAGCCGGTAGTTAGAAATGTCTTTATTTTTTGCATAGGCCTACAGGGGCACTTACAAATTGTTAGTTAAAATATTTTCTTACACTAGCGCCGGATCAGATCGCGACCTCAACTGAAAAGATCCGGCAAGAAACTCAGCGGGTTTGTCTT
Organism: Cecropterus toxeus; assembly: GCA_018249875.1. NCBI lineage: Eukaryota > Metazoa > Arthropoda > Insecta > Lepidoptera > Hesperiidae > Cecropterus > Cecropterus toxeus. Next base: position 8,777 of record DWNE01007635.1, on the reverse strand, counting down.
TTTTGTTTATATAATATCTTATTATTTTTCCTTTTTTTCTAACGATTTGTATTTACATAGCAATTCATAAACAATCATTCATCATACGTAAACAATACATAGAAATTCATAAACCGTCGTGATAAAGTGAATAAATAACAATCAGAATAAAATAAAAATATGTACTTACGTTATTCCTACACTCCCCAGTGTACAGCACGCCACGACACTTGCGCACACGTCTATACCGAACTGTGTGCGCCATGTTCCTGACCAATGAGTATCGTGGAAGGCTTTAGGCTATATAACATCCCGTTTGTTTGTTTTTAATAGATTGTGCTCTAATAAACTCAGGTGAAACTGCGTGGCAAAGCTAATATATTATATTCCATTTAAAGAAGAATTTTTGGTAGACCCAAAAAATTGTAAAAAATTCTTACTTTCGGAAGAATTTTAGTGAGATCGAGGCTACTCTTGATTTCGAATTTAGGCATCTCAAACGCAATCACTTGTCCTGCCGGTCTGAGGTTGAAGACATCTGTAAGTATTCCTCGCTGCGCCAGTTTGTCCATAACAGCTGGCAGACCGTCCTTCTCGTCTGGGAGCACAATCACCATGCGGAATCCATATTCTTTGTACGGCAACTCCACCATCTGTCAATAAAAATCACGTCTGTTCGTATTATTTCAACGTAACAACTTTTCTGAATTTACTTACTCATATAATGAACTGTTTTTTTTTTTTTATAAATATAAAGTAGCAAACAAGCAAGCAGCCCACCTGATGGTAAGTGGTTACTGCCGCCCATGGACATTTGTAAGCAACTTCATATAGAACAGGGGTTCTATATGAAGTCTATCACAGATGCGTTGCTACTCCCGAGCCGGCAACCACACCTTCCACCGAAACGCAAGAACTGCCTCACGCTAGAAACTACATTGGTTCCCCGGTCGAACTACATTGGTTCTACCACCTGGCGGTTCAATATTTTGCTTGTTTGTATGGGTTGTGATATAATTTAAGTCCGGAAACAAATTGTTCTAAGTCTAACATAGTCCTCACAGTCAGCAACGCATCTGTGGCTCACCACAGGTTAGACCCTACTCTTAGGGTTGATTAAAAACATGGCCGGTGTTGGCTACTTACCATCAGGTGGACTGTATGCTCGATTGGTAATTCCTTATTATAAAAAAAACCTTTAATACATTTAGTGTAAACGAACTCCTCCACTTCTTTACTTAATTGCTTTATGAAAACGCTTAGACGAGATTTTTATACCGTATTGTAGTCTTCGATCAGCAACTGTAGATCGACACTGGTGGATCTAGAACTTTCTTGAGGTGGTGGAGGCTTTACCATCGAAGGCGATGGATGGAATTAAGCAATTTTAGTTTGATTTTTGGGGAGCTTGAGCTCTTAGCCTCCCACACCATTTTTATTTAACGAGGGAGAAACCTTTAGAAGGTGCCCGACACTGTGGGACCAAAACCAGGTTATGTGGTTTCACTTAAAACCCCCCGGTGGCCGTCCTCAGCGCTGCGTGGAGGACTCCGGGATCTCCAACGGAAGACAACCTGCTTAACGAATAGTCCTTCGAGCGCGATGCTTCTTTTAGCCTCTTTCCCGATGAGTATTTACGCTCACCGTGTCTTCAGGTGTTTACGGCGGCATGCGATCACACATGCCGTCGTCCTTCCCGGAGTCGCTTCACGCTAGACGGCTCGAGCTTCTTCTCTCGACCCACTCACAACCCCGAAAGTCCCCTTTTAGCCGCCTCATACGACATTCAGACATAGCCATATTCTGGTCCCGGAACTACAGGGACAGCCTTCCACCCCTAGATGAGCCAATGTTAATCGACGTATGTTGTTCATGTTCGTGTCAACATTTCATTGTTCACCATTTATGAGTTAAAAATATATATAATAAATATACCCTGGCTCCGATTGCTACATCTACGTAGTAAAACAGCGAATCGAGTAGTTTCATCATTGGTTTTTTAACGACGGTGTTTCCGTCAACGTAAAAGTCTTTCTCTTCAGTCTCAGCTGCTTTGAAAGGGACGTGCCAATGACCCTGTAATAAATTAATTTACAATGAACTATATTTTTGATAGTATCTATACTATACTTAGTAAAGAAAATCAGTAGATATTTAATGCCCCGTGTACAGAGGTCATTGCTAATTAGGAATTGTGAGATAAGTTGCGATGGGTTGGTTTTCATAGATATCATCCATAACCCATAATGATATCTATAGAGATATCATTATGGGTTAAACTGTCAATTACTATTAATCTCTTTTCTAAGGTTTTACGCAGTCCAATTATAAGTGTGGGTATCTGTAGTAGAAGAATATCTAGACTAAAAAAAATAATAAAAGCAAAAATCTAAATCAGGACGAGACTGTAATAAATTAATGATTTAAGCAGTTTTTGATATTGATAAAAGAAAACATTTTTTATGTCCTCACAGAACCCACTGACCGATATCACATAAAATAAAACGACAAATGCAGATTATACCTCGAAGAATATGACGTTAAAGAGTGCTAATGCTGTGTAACCATCTATCGTGTTTTCATCTACAGGAGAGCTTATGTGACCCTTAGTCTTCTCGGCAGCCTGGAAAAATACAGTATCATGTAGTTAAATTAATATACAAATTAAATACTATCAGTCTGTAATTTACAAATAATTCTGCTGAAACTTTGTTGAGTCTACATACTACTTTATCAGTTGGTGACTTAGTAATTGGTTCGCAAGATTATTATATAGGTATATTAATCTTTCTGTCCTTGTAGTTCCGGGACCAGAATAGGGCTACGGTATCCCATGCCTGTCGTAAGAGGCGACTAAAAGGGAGCTTTCGGGGTTGCGGGTGGTAATAGTGGGAGCTCAAGCTGCCCAGCCAAGCGACCCCGGGAAGGACGGTGGCATGTGTGGTCGCATGTCAGTGTAAACACCTGAAGACACAGTGAGAGTAAATACTCGCCGGGAAAGGGCCTGGCAAGAGGCATCGCGCTCGAAGGACTCCGGTTGTATTCCGTTGGACATCCCGGAGTCCTCCACACAGCGCTGAGGACGGCCACGGGGGGTTTTTAGTGCGGTAAAAATCCCACATAACCCGTCGTTGCTCCCACAGCGCGGGTACCTTTTGAAGGTTTTCCCCCCGATACAAAAAAAGGTATATTAATGTTTGATCACCTATCATCTCTGGAGATATTGGTCTGATCAATCAGGTCAGGTCATAAATCTTCTTGAATTTAATAAATAATTTACCGAGATAGGCTATATTTATGCTAAATTATTGAAATCGGATTAATTGAAAACAACCGTTCAAGTTACAAAAGTTTGACCTCTTCATGCCATGAAGTGTAATATACTAATATAATACTAATATATAAAGCCAAATAAGTGCCAATAAATTACGACCTAATAACATCTCATTAAGGAGCTGACTTTCCTCATATATTTGTCATTCGAATAAACAGTAGGCCGATTACAGAACTAAATATTAAAAGGAGAAATTCCTTTTAACATTTAGTTTGTTTGTTAAAAAACAGTTTTTTTCACATACCCATCTGTTGATGTCGTCCGCTGTCTTCTTTTTCTGCTTGAAGTCTACTCGTTCTACCTCACTCTTGTAGGAGCAGCGAGCAACGTTGAAGAAGGTCTCGTTCAAAGTGAAGTCGTTGCTGACGTAAATCTTGTTGGCCATCACCATGTAGCAGGAATCCATCGCTAAGAACCTCTTGGTTAAACTGGCGTAATTATCTTCGAGCTACAAGGAGTATTTTCGTTAGAAAGAATATCGTTTACTCCGTTTTCAGTTTATTGGGTAGGTTGGTAGGTTTGGTAGGTAGGTAATAAAAGCATCTGCTTTTATTCTGACCAACGCTAATTAAAATTGACTGATGCGTAGCAAGTTGTTCCTAGTACGCCGCCCTGGGCGGAAGTTGAACTCGCCACACATTATACAAATTTTGACGACCAAAACTACAATACCTAACTTGATGACCAAAAAAACGACAATATCTAACTTGATGACAAAACAAGGTTGCTAAATCTGTTTTTGCCGCCCCCCAAATCTTTTTTGGCGCCCCTCATAATATGCCGCCCGGGGCGTACCGCCCCTCCGCCCCCCCCTACGCCACTGCTTGCGTGTCAATTTTAACTTACAACCCAGGACACAATAGCGCTTGCTTATGCGATTACTTGATAAGTAAGTGGATATTATGCAGAAATCGGTATGTCGATGGTGACACCAGAGAAGAATAGCAAAAGTTAACCATGATTCCTTAAGTATATGGTGCACGTGGTGGATCTCATTCCTGGACACGCAGCGGGATGTGATAACGAGGCAGACTTCAAATTGCCGATGAAGTTCTTGTTCTTGTTCTAAGTGCTGATGTATTTTCCTTGTGAGTGAGTATCTATATAGAAATTTAAAAAGCCGAAAGGTGAATAGGAAAGGAATAGAAAACTATACCTGTGTGTAGTCTGAAGATCCCAACAGGTACACGATCTCTGCCCTGTTTTTGTCTTCAGCTCCCGCAGAGTACATGGAGAGTAATGTGAGGACGCCCAGAGGAGACGCTATCACGTTTTTGTCTTCGGCATCCTGGAATGTCTCCTGGGAACACAACAATGTTTTGATAGACAAACAAATGACAACTGAAATAAGAGGATCGAAGATGATGATGAAAATGATAATATAGGGAGCAGTGGTTTATTTTCAGGGGAGTGAAGGGCAGTTTGACCTGGTATCGGCTAGATTAGTGTCTAGGACTAAATTGATGCTCGTGTTTCTTCCTTGCCACACCTTTTACATTTTTTTTTCATTTCTATCTTTAATAATCTACTACTTTTAGGCATAATGAGTACAGATAGCCTCTTGGCCCCAGTACCTGATAAAGACAGCGAGACCTTAGATTATTCAGTCGATTGAATGCCGTAAATTGTAGATTCCTATGTCTTTAAGTTTACCTTAGACTCATGGATGAATTGATGTAATCTTGCTATGTAACAGTAAATAAATATATCTACATACCTTCAGTATTCTCATGGACGCTACGTCCACGGCGTCTCCTAGTGGAGTTCTATAGTATGTGACAATATATGGATAGCCATGACTCATTGTCGCTGTAAAAATAATGTAGTTCAAAAAATAAATTGATTTTGTAATGAATAGTCTACAGCATTGAAGTGTGTTGATGCTAAATAATAAGAAAAACTACAAGAAGTCTAAAACTAAACAATTTTAGGTTCTTAAATAGTACGTCTATCTTGAAAATATAGTAACAAGCTGCTATAGAAAAAATATAAAAAGATAAGTATATATATGATAAGTTCCAATTAATATTCCTGATGATATATAAAATGCAATGAGTTTTATGTTCTATGCCCTAGCTCGAGACCATTTACCGCTGTCTGCCACAGAAATTGAATGTATCGACCGTTAGGGCACGAAAAATACATAGCTACATAAATATTACTCATACTGTTCAAGTGTTCATACGAGTAAAAGTATACAGCTTTTATTCTCCTCATTTATTTAAGTTAAAAACATTGTAGTGTATTTTTTACTTCTTAATATAAGTACTGTTATTTGAAAACTGCAATGTAACGCTTTTGGTTCTAACAATTAAATTACTATTATGTTCATCTTACTTTATCTTAAACGTCATCATTGGCATTGGACAAGCACATTAAGTGAATTCATATGATATTAAATGCACCTTATCGGGTAGGAACATACACTAACCAGCTTGTATTTGAAGGAGAAAAATGAGTTCCTAAAATATGTATCTTAAGAAAACAAAAAGCAGTAAAGTACAATTATCTAATTACGAATTGGAATAACATTAATATTATTGGCAATTTAATTATGATAAACAGAAAGTCTTAATCAACTACTAATAACAGCATAATGTAAAAAAAACTTACCAAAAAGAGATAAAATAATAACAAGCCGTTCCATGATCACACACGCCCAACGGGTGGTCAAAACGCGACTGACCTGATACTACATAGTACATACATATAGATACCATACATATATATAGGGTATTTATCAACGCGTGCGAGGTTATCCTGTGTGGATGAACGAACCGCATTGCAAGTAAGGTACCTAAATCCCTACTTTCCCTACTTAATATTATAAATGCGAAAGTAACTCTGTCTGTCTGCTGCCTTTTCAAGCCTAAACCACCGAACCGATTTAAATGAAATTTAGTACAGAGATAGAGTTGACGTTGAAAAAGGACATAGGATACCTTATATCGCGAAAAAGAGGTTAAAATAGGGGATGGGATATTGTATAGAAAATCGTTATTGTTAAAGATGATAAAGATAAACATGTTTTTGTATCTAAAATAACATGATTTGATGAAAAATTTGACCTTCTCTTCTTCGATCCTGATGATGCAGGGGTACTGCTAGCCTAAACCATAAAATATAGCCATTTGGTACTTACGGATATATGATAATATTACTAAGCAGAAACAAACCATAAGGAATTTGACCTTCAGCTCTTCAATCCTGATGATGCAGGGGTACTTCAAACCTAAATTATAAAAGCTGGCCAATTGGTGCTGATAGATTTGTAATAAGATTGGTAAGCAGTGATATAAGATAAAAATTTTGACCTTCAACTCTTCGACCCTGATGATCCCCTGCATCATACTTCAAACCTAAACTATAGAAGATTGCCATTTGGTGTTTACTAATATGGAATAAGATTGGTAAGCAGTATTATAAGACGAAAGTTTTGACCTTCAAATCCTCATCCCTGATGATGCGGGTTACTTCAAACCTAAACTATAGAAGCTGACGATTTGGTGCTTATGAATATGTAATAAGATTGGTAAGCAGCGATATAAGATGAAAGTTTTGACCTTCAACTCCTCAACCCTGATGATGCAGAATTTTGCACGCCTAAGTCATAGGAGTTAGCCATTGGGTGTTTACTGATAATATAATACGATTGCTACTACGAATACTGCTATACGAATACAGAACATGAGACGTGAAATTGGACCTTCAACTCCTCAACCCTGATGATGCAGAGGTACTGAATGCCTGAACCATAAAAACTGGATATTTGATGCTTACTGATTATATTATGAATCAGATTGCTAATTAGAGATATTCTAAGAAATAATTGACTTTAACATCTCAATGCTGCTGATGCAGAGGTATTAATCATAGAATGTGGCTATTTGGTGTTTACGGATATATAATTAGATTACTAAGCAGTAATATAGGATAATAAATTTGATCTGGATCCTCTCAAACCTGATTATTCCTTTATACCCAATCCCTTAACGGTAGGAGTTTGGCATTTGGTGCTTACAGGTATATAAGAGCAATCTTAGGAAGAAACGATTAATGGCGATTAATGAGTATCTAATGAACTTGATCATCAACTCCTTGGCGATCATTGAGTACTGCTTGGCTCGACATTTATTGTATAGTGGTAGTATAAGGTGTCATTAATATTGTATCTTATCCAGGAACTGAATATTTAAAGGGAGTAAAAAATAATAATACGTAAACACCAAAGGGAGGGGGAGGGGAGGTAATTTCTTCGTTTATTTTTGATGTGAGGGCTCTTATCTGTGCTTTATAAAGAAGAATAGTAGAAAAGTAGAAACCGACTTCAAATTCACCAAAAAGCAATAAAATAATTTAAATATACATGTATTGGTTTCTTACATACACAGTGCAGAGTTCTGGAGTCCGATTTTTGCCATTTGGCTACGGAATCCTAAAAACATATGTAACATGCATTTTCATTCCACATTTCCCATATAATACTACATACAGTACAGACATAGAGTACAGACTCTGTACTCTGTAGGTATATAATTCAAGGACAGGGCGGAGTTACAATCCTGTACTGATACTTTTACTGTAGTAGTAGTTGCTGGAGAGGACACTGTGACTAACAGACTGCGTGAAGTGTCCGGGACTCGTATCATCACATACAGTAAGTATAAATTTATATATGGTACAGTGAACTAGTAACATCGTTAATAACATTAAAACAAAAAACCCGAATGCTTGAAACGATTTTTTTGTTCATAATGACATATATTTTTTATACGAGTTTTTGACGAAATAGTATAGTTAGTTAGTTTAGTCGAAAGTAAAAGTATTAAAACATATATTTTTAGATTGGTCTATTTAATAGGTTACATTTGATACCCAAGTAATCGTCCTCCCCCCTGCCTTTATTTCCAGGCGCCATTTTTTTAAATTATAAAGCCCATGACACTTTCCAAACTGAGACGATTCTAATGATATATCATACCTCATACGTCACAATCCATCAAACCGTTTGGGATGTAGCACGTGTCACAAAAATAGAGAAACATACAAACAAACGTACATACCTATAAACATACGCTCGAAAAACATTACCCCGCTTCTGACACAGTCGGGTAAAAAGGACCAAATACTATATAACCGCGAAACGAAATATTTGAAACTAAAAAGTATTTTAATCTATCGTCTAGCTAATTTTAAGCGATTATTTTGTACAAGAAAAGGACAGACATAAATTAAAATTTTAAGTTAAAAAATTTTTTTTCAAGCTTTTTAGTGATGATATTTGTGTTCATCATCATCAGGTTTGAGGATTTGAGGGTCAAAATTTTCATCTTATAACTCTGTATAGTAACGTATGGTCGAGGTTCAAGTACCCCTGCTTCATTCATCAGGGTTAAAGAGTTGAAGGTTCAATTATTATACAGGGTGTAAACGACAGCGTACCGAATATTAAAAATATGGATTC
>DWNE01007634.1:0-12095 GCA_018249875.1 Cecropterus toxeus | reverse complement strand
TTTCTTTTCATTCTAAAAGGGCCCCAAATTCTTGTGTGCCCAGGGCCCCAACATAGTCTAAGACGGCCCTGCCTATAACACGTAGCATATATTCCTGTTACAGTTCAAAATATATGTTTTAATGTTCATTCTTACATGTTTATTATAAAACATATTTATAGAATACTTCCCACTACGTGATATAATTACGTAGTAATATACTACGTGATTTAATCCTAAGAGATAATCAATTTCTAATAAATATGCTAGTAAGAAGTATTACAGCAACCGTATTCAATTAAGACGTTTCCCTCATGATTGTTAAATTTAAAAAGAGTATTATTTAAGTTAAGAGAACCTACTGACAGTATTGTTTATAATATACTATCATAATATATATTAGTAAAATAAAAATCGTTAATTCATAGATGTAACATTTTGTGTCAAAACTTATGAAAAATAATAAATGAGAGTTTGAGCTAAGCTACACATGACATTGGGTATGTACCTACCCAATGTCATGTGTTGCTTATGGTAGGATGTACTCCATGTTAAATCTATATATAGCTAGATATTCCACACGTACTAACAAGAGTTAACTTTCTCCGATTCTCCTGTACGTTATACAAATATATAATTCACAGTTTGTACTATAATTTCTGCCTTGTCTTAAAATTTTATAATAGACAAAAAAAAATATAGTTTGGAACAAATAATAATATAACTTTTCATATTATGTACAAACACACTAGACTGATTAGGATTTTCAATTTATCATGTAACTTAAGAAAAACAAGTAGAGTCGTTCGAAAATTAGGCGTAGTTTTGACATTCCATGTTAAGTATTTTTTTAATACCAAACTCGATCTAGATCTAGATCTTTTGAAAGATCTTGGTAAACAAGACTGTTTTGTGGAGCATTTATCTAAAAAGATATTAATAAATTATATATCGTTGTAAGAATGTAGAGGTATATCCAATAATACCTGTCGTTGTTGTTCAATTTTCTCCCGGACGCGTTGCTCAAGCCGCTCCCTCGCCAGCCTCTCTCCCTCGAGACGTGTCTTCTCCGCTAGTCGCCGCTCCCTGGCTCGTCTGCGCGCTGAACCTGATGTTGGGGCGCTTAGTCTCCTAACATAATAATATATAAAAAAAACATTATTTTCTTTAATTAAATTGCCAATTAACAATATTACTTAGATGCCTTTATCAAGGTATGGATGACATTCTAAATATAAAAAATTTAAAAATAAAATTTTCACGGAATAATAGAAATTTTTACTTTTTTCGACTAAGTTTGTGATGTCAACTCTTGCAAAGCTACATACATTGGTTTATTATTTAATACCTATATCAATGCAAAACCACAGAAATAACAATAAGTAATGTTAATGTTGTAAGTTCATATAGCACATAGGTATTGATTGAATTGATTAAATTTTAATACTTGAGCTATCTGATAACTACTTTTAATAACATAAAACATCCTAAAATGTTATAAAATATTGAAAGTTATAAAATTAATATCTATTAAAGCTTTTTATGATAGATCTTATATTATTTGATATTTATATTAATTATTCGTACTTTGAAACAGTAAAACTAATAAGGTAGCCTACCTTCGTAGACGTCGCGAGTGTAGAGCAAACATTTAGATTCCACTGTTATATCACTCCTTCTATTACAAATAATGCATTTTATAACTTAATAACAAATATTATTGCTAGTATTATAAACAAGGAGTTTATACGAAATAAGAAAAACAGAAATCATTGCAAAAGTCAGAACGTAACTGGGCGGATAATCGCCAACAACTGCGAATTCTGATTCTGAAACAACTTACGATAAATCGTGGAAGTTGCACGCTTCACGAAACGTTTCCACTGCTAAGTCTTCAGATACGTCAGACAGAATATCCTTAAGTCGATTTAAAACAAATCCCACATCAACTATTAAACAGAAATAAGCCGAAATAATTCACTAGGATTTTATCTCGATAACGATAACTATGAATACTCTTTTATACTTATTTGAAAAAATATATCAGTCTAAAATCCAGAATTCTTAAAAAACATACGCACTGTAGGTTGCTCTGAACTTAAATGTCTGTAGTGAAGTCTGGCTTTCAGTGTAGGTATCAGATAATATTCATAAAGGTTTTAGCAAGTCATCGTTTCCCATTATTATGGCGATAAATGTACCGCGTCCTTTTTATTGTAAAAAAGGTCAAAGAAAGTAGCAATATGACATGAATTTGAAACAAACTCAGCTTATATCACATAAAATGTTCTGTCAATAACCTTATCGTTTCTAGATGAAAGATTACATAAATACGATATGTGTGAGTCTATTTACCTTAAATAATATACCAGTATCCAATGTGGCAATTAAACATTTTAAAGGTATAATAATAAGTAGTGCGTTATGGACAAAAAGCTCTTGAAAATATTTCGGTTCCACTTATGTCTTTTGGAAACAATTGCAATTGTAATTTGCAATAAAAGAAGGCAAATGCTCAGTGCCAAATTACCATAAGGCGATGTCACGTTATGTTACCTATTTATATTTTTTGCGTACGCTGAAAAATATCAAGTGTAGCTACCTGCGCAAGCTGTAATAATACCTACCTTTTTAGAAAATTTAATACAAGTGTACAATGATTCGTAGCCATCAAAAGTGTGTAAACAAAGCGTAAATATAAAGATGGTATTATATATTGCTACCGTAAATTAGTAAATTAAAAACTAACATACTTCCACAAAAAAAAAACATATTTTAAACTGTAGATAAAAACATAGATTAAACTGTAGTTTAAACTATGTTTTGACTGATTAGTGTTAATTACACTTGTTGTCTTATGATTGCACTATTCAAATTCACTATGATGACAAAAATCTTCAGAAGACCGCCTTGCTATGATCGTCCTTATTTCTTTGTCATAAGAATCAACACGAGTGTAAAGTATTGTAGGTTTTTGAACGCCCTAGTTTAGTAGCAAGTAAGTACCTGAAATTTCCATGTCATTTTTCAGTAGCATTTCGTTGGTCCTGCCGGTGCCGGGCGCGGGACGATCGATTGACGCAAACACGAACGTTCTTTTGCATTCATATAATATGGATATGTACTTTGATATCCACGTTGGCTGATTGAACGGAAGCGGGTCACAAAGAAACTGTATCCACGAAAAGCACTCGATACTCAATCATGACTGGTTTGGGTAATTTGAGGTATGTGATTAAAATAGACATAGCTTATTCATGTATAAAAGTTTTATTACAATATTATGTAGTTTTTTTTAAGTTATTGACTTTGAGTTATATTCTGATAAAACCGATACGAAAATACCTCTAAACTTCCAAGGTGCCTTAGGAATCAATCTCATAACTAACCTGTCACCACGATGCTATTTCAACTGAATAGGTACTATTTAGTTTTAGTCCTCAAGTGCTCATGAGACCTGCTTGACTACTTTAAGAACCATACTTTTAAATCGAATCAACGTTCATAACGCGTCCCCTTTTCTGAACTGAACGGTACTAACAGATTAAACTCTGGATTTGAAAGACAGTTGTATAGATAATAAATAAATGCCAAATAGGATTGACGTCTTAACTTGGACCGTGAGAGCTAGATTGGTATACCTCATGTAGGTAGTTCAGTGTCTCTCTATAGCCCCCTTTAAATCCCTTTATACGGATGGAATAGGTGGGATGATGATGCCACCGGAGTTAAATATCAAAGCAATATTATTTCTTTGTGACCACAGTTTCACTTTTGTGACAGGTTCTCGAAAATCCAAAAATTAGAGCACCTATAGCAATATTACTCCTAGGAAATTATATCAAAATATTGTGGCAGGTACCTCAGTTCCTGCCACGACTATAATAATAAATTTAGGTTTACAAACCTAGTAATTTTAAGTTTACTACTTATCAACTAGTAAATTTAACAATTCGAATCCTACTATTAAATGAAACTTTAGTTCATGCTGTTACGAAGCGCCTAGGCTTAACAAGCAGCAATAAATGCAGTTGATTTATCAAAATAATAACAGGCATTATCCAATTGTACCAAAATCCTTGTAAAACATACCCACTTCAAATAATCTGCAGCTTTTTACCTTCTTGGGAAATGACTGATCAGAAGTATAAAAAATAAGTTTCAAAACTACATATACAATTCACCTAATTAAACCGCACTTCTGCTGTAGGTTGTAGTGAAACGGAACAAACAAATAGTTTAATGACGGGAGACATGACTGTTGCGGCAGATTTGATAAGGAGGAGGTAAACAGAAACGGTAGAATATTAAAAATATCGTTTAATTTCTAATGTTTTTTCTTACACTTCACTATAAGAAGGGTCCAAACACCCTAAACACCTCCTCTAATAACGTAGCGTGGGCTCATGCCGCACAGAACCAGAACCGAAGCTGAATTCGCCGTCCACCTTATTTTTTCCTAATTTACTATTATCACAGCTCCTAATCTAAAATCTAAAAAACAAAGTACAGATTGACACCCGTAATTACACGGCCCAAAAAAGGACCCAAATCTACATATTCTGCCGCCCCCTAAGTAAAATTGCAATATGCGCTAGTCTTTGTAGTTTTTTCTATAAAAATACCGGTAGAAACTAATAATGCCATCCCCAAAACATGCCGCCCGGTACCAAAACGCCCCAAAAATTGCCCCTCGGCCCTCTCCACGCTACGCCTCTAACGTTCCCCTATATATGCCACTAACGGTAGAAAATTCTTTCTATAAATAATTTAAATGATTTGCTCATTGCTCGCGTATGCTAACGCTAGCACGCTATATAAATTACTTGCGGCATTACAACCGACAACGATCAATGTTCATTGCCGGATATTTCAAGTTAATTTTCTTCCAACCTTTCTATTTATTGCTAGGGATAAAAATGATCACAGTAAAGCTTTAAACTAGCTTTACTGTGATCATTTTTATCCCTTTTTTAATCCGCAAACGGTGCGTGGCTTGTAAACACTCAGAATCAATATAACTAAACATATAATTGTAACGTAGCGGTGGTGAGATGCTCTAATATGGTGAGGTGCGGTGACGAGGGGGGAGAGGCGAGGCGAGGAGAGGAGAAGTGTGGTGATTGTCTATGGACAGAGCCATTATAATTTTAAAAAGAATAAGAAAAACATAATTGGGAATAAATCATTGTCAAAAGAGTATTTTTCTGGTGTCTTATTTTATAGCGTTATATAATATATGTACCTTTTATAGTATCGATATCTTTTAATTGCAAAAACCTTCGAATCAGTGTAGTTCGACAGGGCAGATACCGACACCGACCCATCTATTTCTAGTGTGTAGCAATGCTCTCGTTTCTGTAGAAGGTTATAATTTTGGAAATCACTTTCATTTGAGGTGCCCATCTTAGACCTCGGAAGTAGCAGCGCATCTGCAATAGCTTCAGATATAATCCCTGTTCTATACAAGTGGCTTCATGGAGGACAGTAACTATTTACCATCAGGTATTTTTTGCAGAGTGCACCATTAACATTTAATAAACCTATGAGGGGTATATATATTTACATTTTCAATAGATGATTTTGGAATTTGAAGTAAAATAAAACAATATTCAGTAACTAATGTTTATAAAATTATTCATGATTTAGCATTTTACAAAGTAATAGTATTTACAAACAATACGAACTACGTATATGACTACATACATATCATATAAATAAAAATCATTTGACTCCCATAGTTTAACATTAAATGTACACAAAACATTTAAATCCATTTCCATTTTGTGGCGATTGATATAATGTCCAAAATAACCATTGCATTTCATACAATTTATATAGAAAACTTCCTGATGAACTGCGAAAAACTCTTATACAATGCAAATTATTCGCATTATATAAGAGTTTCGATAAGTACCATGATATAAAAGTTGCAATATCGCCTGGCATTACGTCAACCTACACTTTTCTTATTAGTGACTAATATTTTGTTAAATAACAACAATTCCGAACAACATTTAAAAATACTGCGCTCTGAGTGCACATTTTCATATATTTATTCCGATACTTTGATTATACAAGTATTTAATAGCACTGAATTATTCAACCGTATTATTTACAATTATAGTTATAATTAATTTCTATAGAATTTATATACTTTTTAAGTTCTTAGCGGCTATAATAATTCTTGCCTAAATAATATTGTGCAGCTTCGTACAAAACTAACGCATTAATACTATAAGAACATAACATATACACTTTTAGCATGTATCGTGTATACTAAAGAAATTGAGGTAATTGGTTTTGAAGATAAAACACGGGTAACTTATCCAATGACTCACAGTATTTACACATCATAAAACATGAACGGCCAATACAAGAACGTGATTTATATTGATATAATTTCGTGACAGACTGACGGACGCAACAGTGCTTTCAACACAGGTACTTTAAACACTATACCTATATGGAAACATTGCACATAAAATAGAAGAGAAATAATCTAGCGCATATTACAACACGCATACCTATATACAATCAAATAAAAAAGCCTATTCCGCTTAACTAAACGGTAATTACGTAGACAGTTGAGCATATATCGTACACATATGTACAGCGGTATTTGGTAACGAGTAGTCACATCCACGCTTAATCTACAATAGCTTCATCGTTACGGTCGTAGATAGTTCACGGTGTTAAAATACTTTCAACGAAACTTAACATAAATCAGGTCACACAAGTGAAAAGGAATACATACAGCTGAAATATACATAAGCTTCATACACAAAATACATAAGTCTAAGTCAATATTGCGTTAACATCGAATCTACACGATAACGCGTACATAAGTCGAATTACATTTTTCCGGGCACATGTTTTAACTCGCAAAATATCTACGATACCATTATAAAACGTATCGTCACACGTTCACACACAGTGTTCGCACACGTTTATAAGTCTTCGATCACTAGTGACTGAGCTCGAACGAACACGCACGTCGGAATTAATCGAAACCCATAGCCTCGCCACTGCCTTCATATAAAGGTACAAAAAAGGTATCCAGAATTCCCTAAACTGTCGGTGGGGCCTTTAAATCCCATAAAGGCCGGACACGACACGTCAGAATGAACGCATCCGAAGTACTTAGGGGTAAATATGCGGTGATCCAGCGCTTATAGACCGAAAAGTACTGCACGGATTCGTGTTCCCGAGACAGGCTCCCGAGGGTATATCCTAGGGGGGTAATTCTGAGGATATATATAGCCTGTCTATTAGAACCGTGGATGCCTTTCTATAGGTAACGAGGGATAGAAAAATGGGAATCCATACGGATTATTTTTCTTATGGTCTTTCACATTTTCTTATTGCGGGCGGGGGATCATTCTGGATGACACGATTTATTTATGGAATACGCTTACAAACATAACCTTCCCCTCTCTTCCGTAACGTTTAAGTGTTTGGGATTCACTTGTTTCGTCATCGTATCGAACCCCATTACTTAAAGGGCTATCTAGAGCACCCCATTTACTAATTCCATCTCCAGTTTTGATGATCTTGATTGGAATAACCTCCCTAGCGCAGCGGAAGGAAGGATTTTTCTAACCCTTTATAATGTATCTAGAAGACTATTTCCTAAACCCATCTCTAATTTTAAAACCCTTGATTCCGTAATCGCATCGAACCCCTACTTAAATCCAAACCACATCCCACCCATCATTCTACATCGTTGACAAGGTTTGAAATGTCCCTAGCGATGGGACTCCCCCGGGTGTATTACTTGATCTTGAGTACAAGGTTTGAAACGTCTAGCGGTGGAGGGGTGGTTACTTGATCCTATTGAGCACAAGATCGGTGGTGACGACGAGTCCCTTCTGGTAGGGGGAGTCGGAGAGCTCAGCGGCGAGACGAGCCGCTTCGGCCCCGTGCTTGCGCGCCAGGAAGCGGGTCTGTTCGAGGCCACGTGACTTGTGTACTAGTTCGAAGGCCTTCTCTACGTCGCCGGCTTCTTGGAACCGCCTCATGATCATCGGGTTCAGCTCTGGGTACTGTGGGAGAATGGTTATTAATGAGTGCTTAATAATTGTTTTTTTTTAATGTTTTATTTTAGTGCTAAATAGACTTATGATAATAGTTATAACACTAAACTGGCATTAGTTTCAGCCTTTCAGTAAAGTAACAAGGTGTTTAAATTTTATCTTAAAATGAACTCTTATTTTAAAAATTGTCGATAAGTATTACATTTTTAAATCTATCTAAATCATAAAATTACACCCCAATATTTATTACATTTATTAGAAATAATTTTACTAAGATTAAAAAGACTACCGCTAACTCTTTTCTTGTTTTTTTTTTTATTTATTTTTACAAGGAATTGTGTATGCCATAAATATTGCACTGTTGCTACTTGCTACGTAATGTTTTAACGCAATGAAAACTTAAGATATATTAACTTTAACCAAAAACTGTAAGTATGTAAATTAAACACTTCATCTAATATCTGTAATTGAAAAATATTTTTATTACAAGTATTTTGTTACGTGTATGTTACCTTTTCACAGGCAAAAAGCACAGGTGCCGTGGCGAGGCCTAGACGCAGATCAGCTGCAGTGGGTTTTCCCATGGCCTGCGCTGAGGACACGAAGTCTAGAAGGTCGTCCACCAGCTGGAAGGATAGCCCCAGGTTGCGGCCGTACTGGAAGGCCAGCTCGCATGTGCCCTCGTCCGCGCCGCTTAACAACGCCACCTAAACCAAACACATTATTATTCACCTTAAAACCTTACTATGTGTTAGAATTAGAACCAATGTAGTTCGACCAGTACCACAGACACACTGTTTTCTACTTTCTAAGGGAGCTTAGGAAGAATATGTCTTTTGTCCCAAAGTATTTTTAAAAGCAAAACTAAAGGGTACTTTAGAAATTTATGTATTGAATTCATCCCGCGAGTTAGAACAATTTATACACGTGTGAACTGCACACGTTTTATTACTCGCTAACAACGCCACCTTACGGTTCTAAAAGTATTATATCTTTTAAACTGGAACCATACACACAAAATTTCATTAAAATAGGTTAGTTGTTACCATAGATTAGTGCGTGTCACCCGATGTATATATTATTAATGCTCTATTTATCAACAAAATACGTTAAAATTAATTAAAACATTCTATTTAGGCACCCAAAATTCACACAATAAAAAAACTCCCATTGACTCAATGATATTTGGAGGTCTTTTCCTATGACATAATATAATATCGTTATGCTAATTTAGAATATTTTAATAGCACAGGTATATTAAGCCCACCGCGCTCATATATCACATTCCAATACCTTGAATCAGTCTTACATAATGAAACATGTGGTGGACCATGTGAGTTTTGGAAATTAAATTAATTAACATAGACATTTGTTATATATGTTTAAAATTTACGATGTCCAAAGACCTTACATGATTAAGGTAACCTGTATGGTAACTATTAATAATGCAAAGCTACCCTATTATTATAACCAGTTATTCAAAAAGATCTTATCAGTTTAAGGAAAATTATTATAAATAACTAGAAATTTCAATATAAAAAACGATCTGAGGGGTCATTGTCTGCTAAATGAGCTATCAATATTTTAAACATGACGGAAGTAGCTCACGAAAATGCAGCTCAACGACACGGTAATCAACCCCAGATAAAACAAGAATCCTAACTTAGATCGTTCACAGGTGCGTAGCTAAGTTGGAACGCCACAAATAAGTATATCTCACTTACTACGACCTTCAAATCTAGCACAGCAGTAGGTACTTAACACAGTTTGTATTAGACAAAAATAGATCGAACCATCCTGTAAGATATTAGGGAACTAGAATAAGTTTATTCTAAATAAACCGGCGTAAGTGTAAATATCAAATTTTACACTGATGTTTTTTTCTGTCTGGATGTAGTCGGTACAAGTAGATTCGGCGCTTTCTGGTAGCGCGTCAGCTTTCATTGGGTACTGCTGGTCATAAGCGATTTTTATATTCCTGGCATATAGACGGAACATAGTCCCCGCAAATAGGGAAAATTCACTGTTATATAACTGCATTCACTGTGTATTTATTACTACTTATACTATTATTGCGCGAGCACGAGCCGTACCAGACAAAATATTGTTCACAAAAATATTATTTTGGCTGCCACGGGAACTTCGATGTCTGGATGTAAATGAATCGTAATAATTACAATTTAATACCACAACTATAGCCACGTAACTTTAGGAAGAATATAGATAAGTATAATATTTAAGTGATTTCGCTTTTAGTCACGCTAAACACGTATCGCTGAACACGCATGCATTAAGTACACGCATCTAGTTTTTAACCGACTTCGAAAAGGAGGTGGTTCTATGTTCGACTATATTTTTTTTTTTTTTTTATGTATTTTCACCGATTTCTCCGCTAATTGATGACCCATTTTCAACATTATTTTTTTATCTACCCATTTGCCAATTGGAACAAATTTCTTAAAGTTCTTTGTACCTTATTGCCTGAATGAAGATCGGATCCTTGAAGTCCACGAATATACATACAAGATTGAAATTGCATATGAGCATACAGTCCATCTGATTGTAAATGGTTACTGCCGCCCATGCACATTTGTATGCAACTTTATATAGACATAGGGTTTTATGTGACGTCGATCAGACGCGGTACTACTCCCGAAGACTAAAATATAAATCTCTCGTCTCATATAAATGACCCGGAAACCATACCCTTCCATCGAAATGCATGAACCTAGGTAGTAGTACTTAGTTCTAGC
The DNA here is from genome assembly GCA_018249875.1 of Cecropterus toxeus. Lineage (NCBI taxonomy): Eukaryota > Metazoa > Arthropoda > Insecta > Lepidoptera > Hesperiidae > Cecropterus > Cecropterus toxeus. Next base: position 1,327 of record DWNE01007634.1, on the reverse strand, counting down.
ACCTGGTAATACTTTACTACACCAAGATACTTAACTACAACAAGAAAGTACAGGAATCGTAACTCAACTCACTAAGAATCGTAACTCAAGTCAGTGAGACAATTTTAACAACTCAGCCTAAGAGGATTTTAGAATTTAAAGTTTAAAGCTTTAAAAAAATGCGACTACCAATTAAATTAAATCTTTATCACTGAACCATTATATTCCTAAATATGAAGAATTGCGTTATTAAGGTAGTATACGCATTGCCGCATAACAACTACGGTTGCGTGCTACTAAATCGAATCAAATTTTGTTTCAACGAATGCAATAATTAGGTACAATACAAAATTAATTACATAAATTAATGGAAAATAAAGCATACGTGGTTCATAGAATTGCACAACAATGATAATACATCAATTAAAATGATTCATTAAAGCCATATTTATCCTACAGACGTAGGTATTAAACTACCATAATAATTAATATTTTTGAACACATGCAATGATAATAATACTCTTTTTATAAAATTATATAAATGCAAGACAGTGAGGCATAGATGTGATGTGATGTAGAATATAAGGTTTCTTAACAATCAACAACCTTTTTATTTACAAAGCGATTTTTAAGCAAACACATCTCAGTTCAGATAAATATTTACATAGCAATACGATAAAAAAATAAGAAAAAATATTTTTTACTGTATTTTGACTTAAAAATTGAACCTTTGTATAGGTCTGCTACAATATACTTAATTAAATATTAATAATACAACTCATCGCCAGGTCGTGGTACGGATATATAATATATCTATTGTTAAATAATGACTAGCCTATAGATATCTTTAATAATACAAAGAAACTCCAATAAGAACATATTATAAAACTTTATCTAAAGAACTAAATAGGAACGGCTTACTAAAACTTTACTCCGCAAAAGCTACGAATACAAACTGAACTACAAATAATTTAAACACGTTTACGAGTCTATACTGTAAATTAGTATGACTTGACTTAACGACCAATACTCACCGCTTTGACTGAATTAGCGATGAGCGAGGCAGTCTTCCTGTATGTTTTAGTAAGATAGTGCGCGAACCGCTCGTTCTCTGTCTCTTTGCTGCCCAGTTGCATGAATTCACCCTGGACCAGATCAGTTACCACCTGAAAAACATAATAAAACTGGCTTAGATTATAGTTTAGGTATAGGAGTCTTAGTGGGGGGCAACTGTTTTTCCCTTCGATCAAATATGTACTAGATTAAGCGTGAAAAATGGCAGGAGTTTGCTATACTACAGAATATATTGCGATATATACAGAAATAAAAATGTGGCTTATGTCATAAA
>DWNE01007633.1:0-12095 GCA_018249875.1 Cecropterus toxeus | reverse complement strand
CAAACATAGCGTGATGTTATATAGCCTAAAGCCTTCCACGATAAATTTACTATTCAACACAAAATATTTTTTCAATTGGAACCAGTAGTTCCTGCGATAAGCGCGTTCAACCAAACAAACTCCACTGCTTTATAATATTGGTATAGACAATACCGTCTTTACCATAAGGGCACATGGGGCAAGTGCCCAGGGCCCCCATCCACAGAGGGCCCCGAAGGACCGACTATTTCTCTCACATTTAATTAGGCACATTTCGAGGGGCAGCCAAAACAAGATTTGGCAGTCTTGTTTTATCGTCAAATTAGATATTGTCGTTTTCTTTTACAGCTCGTTGAAAATTTTGATTATTTTTAATACCCCTTAATGTTTGTGCCTATTTTATTTGATTAGGCATAATTAAGCAGATCATAATGAAAACAAAATACAATTTGATTTCATTTCAATCTAAAAGGACCCCAAATTCTTGTGTGCCCAAGGGCCCTAACATAGTCTAAGACGGCCCTGGGTATAGATTATTATGTATCATATTAAATTCTAGGTTAATGATTTATACACGCGCTATTACGTTAAGATGGAAGTTTAGTGTGTCGTTCAGTCCTTAGCCATGTCTATGTTCTTTTTTTAATTTAAAAGTATCTAATTTTGATATTAATAACATTGAGAATTCAATTTGTTGAGAAACCAAAGCAAGAATGCCTACCGGCTCCAAATTTCTCCAATGGTTGAGACAATCTGCCAATCGATCGCCGAACCCAGGCGCGAAGCATCCAGGGTCGATGGCTACGAAGCACTGGCTCAGATCTGGGGCAACCTTCTGGGTGTACGACCACGCCGGCACCTTGTGGGTTACTTGGGAACCTGGAAACAGATAAATGATTAACTGAAAGAAAAAGTAACTTACGTCTTAAGGTGGGTTAGCCATCTTATGTTTTTTTTTCTGTATAAAATGGACGTAGCAAACCATCTATCTGATGGTAGGTAAGTGATCAGTGCCGCTCATGAACATCTGAAAACAACTTCATATAGAACTTAGGTTCTACCTGAAATCAATCACAAATGCGCTACTACTATGAAGGAATAAGATTTTCGCCTCATACGAAAGAAGGCAAACATACCCTAATGTCCATTTTCGACGGCGATAACTTACTAAATAAACATAAACACTTTCTACACTCATAGCCCCACAATAGGATTTTCTCCTGTGTGTCTCCTGGTGTCCATGGGCACACAAAGACACACACTGCATACATACACAAACCCCAAACACAAAACCCAGACCCAGAACATAAATATAAACTCATCATTCACATTTTTATCTGGCCGGGGATCGAACCCGAGACCCACTGCGTGTTAGAACGGTATAGTGGCCGCTCCGCCACGCGGGTCGTAAAATAAGAAAAAAGTTAACAAAACATCGGTTAAATTGCTACGTTATGTTAGTAATAAAATAAATAATCTGTGTCAATGTGAATTACCTGAAAGTCCAGTGCAGAATGCTTCAACCATACAACCCAGTCCATAGCCTTTGTAACCGCTTGTGGTCTCGAATCCTCCGAGTGGCAACAAACGCCCGGTATTGAACGCCTGAAAATAATTGATACCTTTTAACTCATAAGTACTCATTCAGATGACGCAGGACCGGTCGGAGTGGCGTAGATTAGAGCCAGTCCACACGGCGCGTTGCGTTGCATCGTCGCAACGCAAAAGTTTTGACGCATAGCCGGCAACACGGGCGCTGCGTCAACGCAGCGTTACTACGACGTAGTCGTGACGCTCCGCCATCGCAACGTGACTTGTCCCATATAATTTCTCTTTCCTGAACTAATGTAATGAAGTAATCCATGTTAACTTCGTCGTTCTCATTTTACTCTACTAATAAAACTAAATACAAATATACGTAAAAATAAGCGACATCAGGTTGCGTGTGCGTTCGTTATCAACGCCAAGGGGAGGCCTATGTCCAGCAGTGGACTTTAAAGGGCTGATGGATGGATGAACTCATAATTAAAAAGTAACCTTTAAAAGGAAGGTGGGACCGGTGGTGGGCCAAATCGACCGGTGAGGTATCACTGCTATTTCTAATGTGAAACAATTTTGGATTTGTTTATAATGAACCTAAAGATTAGGCAGATAGGCTGCCTGACGGTACAATAGAATGAAATAGAAAAAAAAAAACTTTATTGCCCACTATAAATATAAACAAAAATAACAATAACATACAATATTGATAAGTCGGTGGTATATTTTATACACTTTATAGTATATTTTATGTAGTCACCGTCGCCTACGGACATTTGCAACATCAGAGGAGTCGCCAATGCATCGCCGGTTTTAAATTAGAGCTCCCTTCGCATTCCTTTTTAAGAGCCCCATGCAATACGTTCCGTGAATACATCGGGAGGAAGTTCTTTCCACATCTCGTACATCCGTGGCTTAGAGGAAAGTGCACACCGAACGCCACGAGTCCAGTTATTGCAGATGGAACTTTATCCTACAGTGAGTGAGTGACTTAGATGTAATAAACTAATATTACCTCCTGAGCATTGGTTGTGGATTTTCCATCTGGCCCCAGCGCCCATCCCTCAGGGATTGGCTCGCCTTTATGTATTTGCATTTCAATCTGTGAAAGTACAAGTATCTATGTATCACAATCCCAAAGTACCCAATTACAACCCTTGATGATCTTAATCCCGGGGTCAAAATTAGATGGCTATATACTCGCTTCTGATTTTACAGAGTTACATGCGCATTGAATAATTGATCACTTAGGTACTTAACAGTGAAATAAAAGGGGTGGGCTAAAATTGGTGACCTATACGCCCAAAAATTATTTAAAATGCTTATAGATCTGGTGTTAAATTAGATCTTCAGATAAGATTATAATGGTGAACGGTAATGTGTATATACAAAAGGTTCTCAAAGTAAGATGAATGGGACAGTAATGAGTTTAGTGTAATCCAGAAGTTTGGACACAGATGTGATGTTACAAATGCCTCTATGTCCAAGCTTATATTGTGATAAATTTATTATTGGTCCAATGTTGCGTATGGGTCTCCTCTTAGATTGAGAGTGCTAAGTTTGAAGTTTAAATTGGAAGGCATCACACTCCTTTGCGTTTTTTTTTAGGAAATCCTATGAGAAATGCGTGCATCAACTACCGTTTTTAGCAGCATAAACTCTACGATATTGCGCTTGACCTTAAAGATCAAATATATAGAAATAAATATAAAGAACACCAAAATACATACCAATAGGTATAGAGCCCCGAAAGTAAAAACGTAAAACTCATCTGAATGTCTTTTAATAATTGTCAGAGTACCTTTCCCATAGCAGCAACGGTGGTCGCCATGTCCACCACCAGGGAGTCACCACCAGAAGCTGGTGCAGCCATCGCTATTGGATTTGTTCCAGCAGCAGCCTAAAATTATAATAAAAATAAATAGAGGTTGAAGTTCTTGCCCGTATTTTAAAACTAATTATAATAATTATAATTCCTTTACTTAGTAGGTAAGCACTAGTAATATTTTATGTTTAGTACGTATAACACGTTACTACTTCTACTGAACCAAGTACCTAAAGCTGAAACTACCATATTATCGTTTCGATTGCGGTTAACTTATCTATTTGTACTATGATTGACACATTGGAAAAAATAGGCAACAGATGAGTATGTTTTTAGATTACAATAAGGACTTAGATAAATCGTATGAGCATTTAGTTCTTTATCTTAATTAACTACCTGAAACTAATCTAAAATCCACGCGCTATAATTAAAAACAGGTAAGCGTAGCACTAAAATCAATAAATTTATATTTTCAGTAAAATTTCACTTACATATTTAGCCCTCGTAGGAACAACAACAGGTGATGAGTTGGTGAAAGCCATTCCAATGAGACCTTCTCTTTCTGCTTTCAATGCCCAGAATCCCGCCATGCCAAAGTGGTTACAACCTGAAAAATGATACTTGGAAATACAAACGGAACATCATCAATGCATTTTTTCTCACTGTCGGGAACGGAACTCCTAGGCTGAAACGGATTTAAGCATGCAGATTGGAACACTTTATGTACCTTAAAAGACATTTAAATAGATTCCAGGAATATAGGTTTTCCATGATGATTTCTGGCAATGACAATCAAGTGAATTCATTTCTGTTAAGCAAATAACTTCAAAAGTAAGAGATGAGACTCATCGCAGGCTGAATTTCAAACCTAAGCTACATCAAAATGGTTTCTAACTTCATATATTTTTTTATGTTTAGTTTGTCTTATCTTGGTAATTCATTATAGAAAAGTATGTGGCCTATGGCCTCCAACTGATTTTTCTTTTTAGTAGTTAAAGTAGCAAACGAGCATCCAGCCAGTGTTGAATAAAGCCTCTACGTAAAGACAATTTCTCAATAGTAAGTGGCCACTATTATCCATAGACGGCTACAATCGACTATAGATAGTATTATATATATATCCTGGGATGAGTAATAGTTGCCACCGTTAAATCTTAAGTTTGAAGGTCTTTGACATAGGTATCGCTGAATTGAAAGTTCTGAGCACAGTACCGGTTAACACACGCTTTCTACACTCATACACGCTTTATACACTCATAGCCCCCACACTAGGATTTTCTCCTGTGTCGTGGATATCATGGACACACAAAGACGAATACACAAACACCCAGACCCAGAATAGAAATCTAAACTCATCATTCTTATTCCTGTCTGGCCGGGAATTGAACCCGAGACCCACTGCGCGTCAGACCGGTATGGTGACCGTTCCGCCACGCGGATCGTCACAATTATTATAAGACAAAAAGGTATGGGAGTTTTGCCATTGATTCGAACGACGAATGACTCCAAAGACGACTTGAAAAGGTTTAAGTATATCTTACGTTTTGCCACGACCCAACCCACGCCAGCTTCTCTTGCCTTTTTTATAGCGAGATCCATACAGAAGTTACCGACCGTAGCTCCGAGCGCATCGCAGCCATCGACCCACGCGGTGGCCACCGATTCTTTGAGCACCACTGGAATGGCGTTGGCTTTGGTACCACCGTGTTTGACATCATTTACATAAAGTTCTGGAATTGTAATATATTTTTTAATTTTTGATGTGAAACACCTGTAGGTGGTTACAACCTGGTTAGCGTGGCGAGGCTTCCCGTGGCGACGTGTTCGCCACACCGTACATATCCAGACCGTACATACCACTACATGTAGCCTGTATACGGTATATTTAATAAAAATAAATATATATTAAAATAAATGGTTATCATTTTCTATAAAAAATCCGTCATAATTATTTTTTTCATTATACATACTATATATTTAGTCCCTGTCGCAATCTTGTCTTTTATACATTCACGATGTTTTACATCTGCCAGGCGTCCCGTGACGGCCAATTTTATATCTTCCTTTTTTGCTTTAGAACATTTGGAATTTAAAAAAATCTCCTATTTTTTTAACATACCAAGTCTATTCAAGCCGTGGCTGAAATGTCCCACAATGTCTGCGTGTAGTAGTAACTTGGCCTGCGCTTGCGCCTCTGACTTCGGAGCTCCAGCCGCTACCAGACTCTCTACCATAAACCGCTCTACCTCTTCAATCTTGACCTCGGGCATGATGAACTGATAAAGTCGCAGTATATAAAGCTAGTAGTAAACGTTAGAGCAAGTATTGCTAAGCACTGACGGACGGAGCGTCGGAACTTATATATATAGAGCTGATGATACAGCGTGTACTTCAATTTGTTAGATTTAATTATGTTACTGTTACGATTAAATGCACTTCCTAAATACGCCTTAATACGCTAATGGATTTACAGTAAAAATAGTTCTATGTAAAATAAAGAATATTTTTTAGTAACGTCAATTGAAGACAAATGCATGGACAAACTACTGATAAAGTCAAATTCATTTACCATCTTAGAATCTACAAATTTTGATTATGTAAATCAAAAATATTTTACATATAAAATATTTTATAAGCGTTAAATTAGAATTCTTAGTAAAGTAAACTAAAATGAATTTAAGTACCTACAGTATATCTTCTTAATTTGCGATAAAAATTAACTTAACGAAATATAAGTACATAAAATTACTTAACGAAACCTTTTAAAAACATAGGTAATAATTGGTACCTAGTAATGAATTTTGCAATTTTTCGACTGAAATCATATAAAAGTATTTTTTCTACGTTAGTCATGATTTTAGAATTGTGTCATGGTCTGGGCATTCAAGAATAACAAACATATTTATGGTCCAAAAAAGGATGTATAATGAACGTTTTCGGGTATTAAACGATTAGTTTAAGATATTTGTTGACGTCTCACCTGAGACGCAAAGAAATTCTGTGGAATCAAGTGTCCTTTCCCAATTTTTATTAGTCTTGCTATATTAAGTTTCATTTTAAAATCTTAAATCTTATCAATAATTTACAGCCCTGTATAACAAAATTGGAAATGGTAAAAAAATGCACAATTTTGGAAACCTTGGAGCAATCTGAGATCATGATTAAATCTATAAAACGATGTTAATGGACGCCCTTTAAGCTTGACTAGTCAGATAATTTCCTGGCGGTACACGAGTCAGCTCCGTAATTACTTTTAGAGTAATCAAAAATCGCAAAAAGTAGCCTACATTTAATTTTTAAAATGTACTTTTTAAAAAAGTACGAATCGGAATCTATTTCTATTTACGTAATGTTGTTGGAAATGAGTTTGCCATTGCTATTTATTTCCTGAACAAAAAAATATTTCAAATTCAGATCTAAGAGTTTTTTGCGAACAAAATTTTATAATATTATTTATATACTATTTATGTTAAAATTGTCATAATTGTGCATAACAATACTTAACCCCTATTCCTAAAACTGACCTTACACTTTTCTAATTTTTTTTAACTCGTCGTGGGAGCACAGCGTCGGGTACCATTTGAAGGTATCCCACCTTTAAAAGGTACCCAACGCTGTGCAAGCAACGCCTACTTATTTGGGATTTCTATCGCACTTAACCCTCCCCCCCTGGTGGCCGTCCTCAGCGCTGTGTACGCTCTTCCACGATGAGCATTTGCGCTCACCGTACCATCTGTTTTTAATTACGGCATGTGACCACACATGCCGCCATCCTCCCCGGAGTCACTTGAATGTACAGGAGCTTCCATTTTTGCCACCCGCAACCCCGGAAGCCTCTTTTTAGCCCCTTTGAAGCCCCTATTCATTCGCATTTTCAGTTTAAACTATAGCGATAGAAAACATCGTACGTTTGGACACAGGTTCAAAATAACTTAACTATATTTTGTAAGTTTGCGTAATTGAATGTTATTCCGATATTTTGTACACTCACATTTAGTAACCAACTTCTCAATTAGAATTAAGACAACTGAACTGCGTTATTTGTTTGAACTTGTCACGAGTCTAGTGGTTATTGATATTACTTATCTTATCCGACACGATATGTAAAACTTGAGAACATACACTCGAGGACAAAATAAATGCAAAACAGTAATGCGAAAATAAAATACTATCTGTTTATAGGGTTTCGTAGCCAAAGGGTAAAAGCGGAACCCTATTTCTAAGCCTCCGTCTGAGCTGTCTGTCCGTCTATATGTCACCAGGCTGTATCTCATAAACCGTGATACCTAACAGTTGAAATTTTCATATATATGATATATTTTGGTTGCTGTTATAACAACAAATATAGAAAACAGAATAAAATAAGTAAATATTAATTTAAATAGATAATATTAAACCCTTCGAGCGCAATTCAGATTCGCACTTGGCCGATTTTTATAAGATTGAAGTAGCATACGAGCATGCAGTACATTTGATGGTAAGTGGTCACTGTCGTCCATGGTCCAGTTACCAACCAAAGCATAAGCAACTTCATGTAGAACAGGGACTCTATCTGAAGTTGATCACATGCTTTGCTACGCCGGCTAAGGTGATAGAGAACCGACAACCACGCTCAGCCACCAAAACACAAGGAATGTTTCACGCAACAAATAGGTGTGATGGTGGTGCTTCTCCTGTCGCACCATGCTCATTCTAGCACCTTGCAGCTAGAATAATAACTTAGGATGGTCCTAAGTTATATTTCGACATACTTACACACGACATACGACATACTCATAATATACAAGCGTAACTAAATATATATTAATATGAAGAAAAAAATGTTCTTTTGTTTTAATTCTTTTACGATGTATTTTCATCGTCATTAGAACTTTACTATCTACTCTACATAAATATGTAGAGTGGAATTGAGTTAAGTTCTAATGACTAGTGAAGGCAGATGTTCGAAGAACCCAGCAAGGGAAACCAAAAGCATCCAGCCCTTCTGCTCATGTCAATGAGTTTGAGGCTTGCCACCAAATTTCGGTGAAGTTATAAACGTAAATAGAACCAACAGGCTTACAATATAATTGAAAACTATTAAAAACATTAAAAAGCGACTGTTTAAAACAAAATTTAAATTGGTGCATTTACTAGCTTTCTTTTGATACCTATATTATCGTAATAATAAAGAAAATCGTCCACCCTCCCCCTTATTTCTATATTTCAAGTGGCCATTAGAAATTATAATAGCCTATGTTACTTTTCAAATTGAGACAATTCTAATGATATGTCATACGCCACAATCCGTCAAGCCGTTTGAGCTGAAGCGCGTGCCAAAGAAATGGGCTTACATACAAACAAACATATATACCTACATACATACATACATAGATACATACATACGCTCGAAAAATTATTTATTTATTTATTTCAAGCTTACTTCTAACATTACCCTCGCTCTTACGCAGTTGGGTAAAAAGTTCTTACGTGCGACTAATTAAGAATGTTAACAGTAATATCAAATTAAATAGATATATTGTGGCCACAAGTATACAAGACTCGTTTGGTTATCTTATTATAAGAAATTACCAAATATTAATGTTACCATTAAACTTGTTTTTATGTAATGTGTTAAGATAAACATACACTAAATAAACTATTATCAATGCAATAAACATTAAAATAAACTGACGAAATATTTTACAATTATAGATACAAAATAAGGAACAGTGTTTGCAAAAGCAAAATTAAATTTCTAAAAACTACTACTTGAAATCACTGCTTGTTTAAACAAGAGAGTTTATTCTCAAAATACCAAATATTGAGCCGTTTATATAGTTACTTACTACCATACCATACTACCATACTACCATACTTTTTTTGGCTATGACGACCTTGCGTAATTCGCCAAGAGATGGCACTTTTAGTATTTCTGAATAACGCTATTGACTTTTTCAACATTTCGTGTCAATACCAATTCCGAAATAAAACTTTTGAAGCATGGCCGCGTCCCAGGAGTCATAGGAGTTTGTGGTAGAAAAGGAGTTTTTATTTTATCAATCTTAGTGTGAAAAATTGTACTTTACATACTTCAATTATGGTGCCATAACCGCTACATGGATTTCTGCCATGTAACTGTGTATTATTTTGTTTAATGGAGTAATAAGGTCGATATAGTAAGATAAAGTACTCCAACTTAGCCTTCAGGAAGCTTTGATAAAGCTTTCTTTTTAAAAGTTGGTTTTATTTTCTATAACCTTCCTAATCTTCGTAAAATGATTCTCCAAAGATAAGAATACGCAATTCGTAAAATTCATTATATATTACTTCGAGACGAAAAGCAAGTCTACATTACTTTTATTTTTTATGCCGTGTTAATATAAATAAAAAGTTGCTCCTTGCGTAAATATTACGGCAATCGTCATATAAAGAAAATAATATTTTTCTTTATGAGTTTATTGAATGCTGACCCAAACTATTGCAATAACCTACAAACTACACGATATATATTACATCACTTAGAAAAATAATGTATTTTTATTGTAAAATGAGTAAACATAATCCTTAAAAGTCGCAACTCTATTAAGACTCTACACAAAGATTGCAATGAAATCTTTCATTCTTTTGACTGAACGAATGATCTGTCAAAGTCAAGTGACGTCAGAGGCCGCGTCAAACTGATGTCTATATTATTATTCAGCTTAGTAGCGCAGTGGGGCGTTGTGCGGTGCGTCTATTGAACGACTGTTTACATTTTTTGTTTACACAAATCGATTTCGTCCAAAACTATTAATCGGTGAGTGATGTTCTTTTTTAAACTAATTAATGGTTTACATTGTTACATATATCATTAATAACGAGTATTACGCGTTTGTGATATAATTAAGTCATTAGTATTCATTTCCTTACGATGCCCAGTTTAGGTTATGCAAACAACTTTTCATAGAGACACAGTAGAACTAAGTATAATAGTGGTCAAAAATAATTGTTTTATTACCGTTTTATTTTTTAATTTTAATGCTTTTCGTTCCCTATTTATTTGTATATGATTGTTAATTACTTCGTTGTAAATGTTGTTACATAAATAGTATATCCACCTAACAACATCTATAGGGATATACACTTACCGTTATTAAAAAATTACCGGTGACTTTAATTACAAAATATTTGATCCATGTCCTTTAAAATTAAGTTGATATATATAAATAAGCATATTTACTTAACTTTCAAAAGTCACGTTCACGCCAAGGGTGCCTACAGTTTACTTACCTGAAATATCCCATAATTGTTTTTTTTTATGCTATTCAAGAGACAAAGAGTATTCATCTCAAGTAATGGTTACAACAGCTAATAACTATTTACATAAAAGTTCTATCCAATTTAGTCCAACAGTACCTACATTTGTGTACCTAAAAGCAAATATATCTTTTAGGTACACAAATGTACAGAAAAAATAAAAAGTAAATTTATTTTTTAATACTTTGTAAATGACGAACTGTACAGTTTTAAGTTATAATAAAATATTGGCAATTATTAGTGTGATAACCGAAAATTTGCTTGGTAATTATAGTCTACATTTACCTACCAAACTGCAATAACCATTAAACCATTAACAAAAATAAATATATTAGACAAAGTTTATTTGAAATTGAAGATGTCTGTAACAAAACAGTATCCAAATGACATATTTCCAAAAATGTAGAGATAGGAGCAATGGTAAATTATGCCATTTCTTTTTAATGTTCAAATTATCTGTAATTTAATGCTTTACAAACGTAGTTAAGTCAGTAAGATAATGATTAACCTAATAAGGTTAATTATTACTAAAAAACAATGTCATGCGATTAGGGTTGTCACGTTTTCTTTAGGAGAAGTTGGCATTTATAACGGAAATCTTACAAATACACAGTATTACAATTTTTAATTCCCTTTTTTCTGGCAAGCACTACATATCATATAAGGCCACCATCTTGGTAGCCTTATTGAAATAAACTTCTATTGCTACAATTTTATAAAAAGTAATTTAAATATATAATAATACGATACTCTAAATTATGAGAACGGTGGCAACCCTACATGCAACTGTAAATGTAAACTGTAATACCCTTTTTCAATGTCGCACATTCGATAACAATCGCAAGGTAGGAGGTTCAACTACTTTGTCCTACATGCACCTTGATTGCGTGGATTGTATTACCATTGACAAATAGACACACGTTTATCTTATCTTCCTTTTATTTTGCTTAGTTCTTCTTATCTCTTAAAATTATGTTTATTGAAATTGAACGAAAGTTTCATCATTTTTCCTCTACACACGTACATATACGCATGTTATGTAGTAACGGATAAACAGAAAATGATACATTATTTGATGAGCCATTGGAGTTAACAATAAGTGTACATTCACTTACAGCTGAATGTAACAATCGAAATAAAAATTATTTTTACTAGCAGCAGAATTAAATAAAAGTAAAAAGAAAAAACTGCAAACTACGACTACATAAATTAAATAAAACTGAAGTAAAATTAAAAAAAGATTAAACAATAAAAACGTGCAATTATAACTTCAGAATATATAGTTTCCTTTTGATGTTTTGTTTTATATGATTTTTGCCAGGTGGTAGAACCAATGTAGTTCGACCGGGAAACTATCACCGCCACACCTATTTCTAGCGTGAAGCATTTCTTGCGTTTCAGTGGAAGTGTGTGGTTGCCGGCTCACTTTTATATGAGGCGACCATCTTCGGGAGTAGCAACGCATCTTTGGTCG
>DWNE01007632.1:0-12095 GCA_018249875.1 Cecropterus toxeus | reverse complement strand
TATAATGAAAGTATCGATTTCCCTCGCGAACTAGACTAATCCAATTAAGTTCTTAGCCAGGGGAATAAAACAGTTTTGATACATGAGTACTATATTTGTATACTTGAATCCAAAATATAAGATATAAGTCCATGCCATACTTAAGGTTTTAAAACTCATAAAATAAATAAATACATGACAGGATCTTATAGGAAAGCTTTAAAAATTAACCATACATATCATTTTATTATGTTACAATTTTATAATTCAATTTAGGAGTTTTATTTAAAATGATTATTTATAATCCGTTAAAAATAAATAAATAATAAAAGAAATAAATATCCGTTAAAATTAAATATATTGTCAAGTCGATAAACACAACTTATTCAATAATATAAAGGTAAACTATAGAAAAATCCAAAACAAGGATTTAAGCAGATTTTCTGTTCTGCAGTGTACAATTCAGACCGCAATTAATGTTTAAACCTGTACATACATTCTTATATCTAGAATATATAATTGTATGACTCGCGCAGGTGAATTATTATATTATAATCCATTGATCCAGATTTTGAGACATACTGCTGAAATACATGTCTTGTCTCCCTTAATGGCTTTTGCCAATAGACATCACTCGTATTGTTAATAGCAGTGGATGTAATACAGGAAGGCGTTGCTGCTTATCTACTACTATTCCCTAGTTACCCACGAAATCCACAATATAACAGGCGATGGTTCTATTCAAAAGGCATTATTATATTCCACACGGCACTTTAAATTAGTAACAATCGCTTCCAAATGTTGTAAACGCCTGTCTAATTCAATTAGCAAGTACTATCTTGTGTGAATTATAAACCGTACACAAGCAGTCGGCGTTTGATTTTAGGAATGTGTGATCGAATCTAATCGTTTAACAAAATTATGTGATATAACAATGGGAATGTATATGCATATATTCGTATTAGTTTTAGCGTGCATGGCATATGTTTTGTACCAAAAGTATTATGTACATATGTATACTAGCATAGTGAGTAAGCCAGAGAAGAGATATGATTATATTATAGGTAAGTATATTTTCAATAACACCAACAAATCCTATTAATGCTTTAGTATTTAATTTAAAACAACGTATTAAAATAAATAAAATTAATAATTTTCTTTCATTTTTGAATAGTCTGTGATTTAACAATTTTGAATATTGTGTAATGTCATACTGTTGAAATAAGAGGGAAAACATTAAAATGTGCTTATTAATATAGTTATTTCATATTTGAAACTTCGGCTGATAAATGAAATTCAATAAAAATATGAAGTTTGTATTTACCCTTCAAGTTTGGGCGCATTTTATACGAATAAACTCCTTACCACTCAATTTAAAGTAGAAGATTGGAAGATCACATAACCACCCACTTTTAAGCTTTTATTTAAGAATCTTAAACCTCGGACCCTACGCGCGAGGTATTCATACTACCTCGAATACGAATTCATACCATCTCTGTTTTTTTACCTCCGCGATATATTTTAAAAGAGCTAGAATCAATACATCGACCAGGGAGTACCACACTAATTTCTATAGAATGATGTGGATGCCGGCTGACTTACATGTAAAGCGATCACCTTAGTCTTCAGGAGTACGCATTATGATCGACTCCAGGTACAACTCTTGTTCTATAAGAAGTTAGTACAAGTGTCCATATGCAACAGTGAAAAATACCCATCAGGTACTCCAAGAATCTTTAAAAAGAAATCTAGGACAACATTATTTACAGTGGGCGCGGGAACGGCGGGTTCTGTGCTAGCATCCCGGCTCACAGAGGACCCTAACACGAAAGTCCTGCTAATCGAAGCAGGAGGCCACATGGGGTACTTCACTCGAATACCCCTCACGTCTACCGCCGCGCAGCAAAGTCCTTACGACTGGTCTGTGCAATCGTCGCCGCAGAAGTACTCGTCGTTTGGAACTTACGCTCAGGTAACTGCAATAAAAAAAATCGGCCAAGCGCGAGTCGGACTCGAGCACGAAGGGTAAGTATTTGTTGTTATAGCAGCAACGGAAATACATAATTTGTGAAAATTTCAGCTTTCAAGCTATCACGGTTTATGAGATACAGCCTGGAGACAGTCTTAGTAATAGGGTCCCGTTTTACCCTTTGGGTACGGAACCCTAAAAACACGTAGGTATTAGGTATATAGATGTAAAAGTTATGCCAGAGAACTTGGCAACATGCTGCCGCGTGTTTTGATCAAGCGTTACATTAAAGATATTTGACCAATTAAAAATCTTAAAGCTAACCTAATCTAACTTTACCATACGTTCTTTTCGAGTTTAAACATATAATTTAACGGTCATTGTCTATTTGTAGGTTTTTGAGTAAATAAAATTATAACGTTAGGTTTGCCAGTCGCCATAAGCTTTAGTAATAAGGGGTCAAACGGCGAAAAAGGTTTGGTAGTCACAATTTTTTTTAGGCTAAAGGTGTTCGGCATGAATATAATCTGTCGGAAAAAAACCAAAACAGCCTCCATATTTGAAGAATTGTTTTTCTCGTCTATGCTAAGGAGCAGTCTTAGATAACGCGTTTACCTGTTTTCAGACTCAATTCCTGCCAAGGGGCAAAGGCTTAGGCGGCTCAAGCCAGATCAACTTCGTACTCCACGGGTTTGGTCGACCTGAGGACTACGAGCGATGGTCGCGGCTGGGATTCAAGGGCTGGTCCCATAATGACTTGAAGCCGTACTTCAGTAGGGCTTTTGGTACTGTTGTCAGCGAATTTGGCACCGTTGACTGTATTGGGCAGGCATACTGTCCGGGTGAAAAGGTAAAGTTACTTTCGGTAACGCTTATATTCTTAATATTCCTTCTTTTAATAATATTGATGTAGGAAACGGCATGCATGGTAAAAAATGTAGAAAATAGGGTTCTACTTGAAGCAAATAATAGATACCTTGCTATTCCCAAGGTTTAAGATGGTCGGCTCATATAAAAATTAGCCGAATAATGAGCTAGAATAACGGGAACAGCAACGTAGGTCGTCGCCAGACGGACCTGAAGAAGACAACAAGAAAATACTGGACTCATAAAGCACAGGACTGGTGGGAGTGACATAAATTAGGTCCGGCCAATATCCAGCAGTGGACTTTAAATAACTGACATGTGGATAGAGTTAAATGACTGTTTACTTTTATGTTTAATTCACACGTGTTCTTTCAGGCACCAATGAAACTAAAAGTGATAGATGAAGACAAGGAATTAATGAAAGTATTCAGAGAAGCCTCCAAACGTTACGCGGATAAACACACAGTATTCAGAAAGGCCACGGCAACTGTCCAGAATGGAGTGAGATTCCAGGTCTTAGACGCTTACCTCAAGCCAGCTTTAAATAGAAAGAACTTGCATGTCATGTTACACACTCAGGGCATTTCGGTTAGTATTTTAGTAATAACTGACCCTCGCATAAAAGAAATATCTTTATAGAAAAAATATTTTAGGGTTCCGTACCCAAATGATATAAACTGTAGTCTACCTTACTCCAAGCTTCTGTTCTGTGAAATTTTCACAGAATATGTATTTCTGTTGCCGCTAAAACAAAAAATACTGCTATACATACTCTCAAATAATATCACACCGTGAGTTTTTCCATTTGTTATAGATAATGGGACCTTTCGTGCGCGAGTCCATACGCATTTAACCTTTTTTTTTTTTTTTTTGTTCTTCTGTCAAATTTTAGAGTCTAACTATGCCCCCTTAGCTTAGAATGAGAAAGTATCAGAAACTAGTCGATATTTTTTACCCCGGCTGCGGCTCTTCCCCTGATTAAAATACCATATTCTATCTAAAATGTCATGTTCTATCTAACACCATCAAACATATTCTTTATTTTAGGTACGCTTCGATAATAACACGGCTACATCCCTCTACATACTGAAAGACCACATATATCTCGACAACATATTTGTGAACAAGGAGATCATAATATCAGCCGGAACTATAAAATCTCCACAGCTTTTGATTTCATCTGGTATTGGAAAACGTGATCTGTTACGAAGGTATTGTAAAATATCACTTTGTCTTATTCATATTCATTTATTTTCTTTAAATGTGGTACAGATGGGTTGGTATATGTCATAACAGTTTTTCTCACATTTAGCTTAAAAAAAGCATGCAGAATACTAATTACATTCTAAAGTCAATCAACTGAACGTAATAGTCGTATCTATATAAGCTACATAATAATACTTTACATATTGCATTACATAATTTATCCTAGTTGTATTACTTATTATCACAATTTTAATTGTATATTCTATAATATTTACATATATATGTATGTTTATTGTTTTCTTAAATAATGTCAATTTGAGCATTCATTTTGTTAATTTTATTGTTCATAGGTAACATATACATTTAATTATTTGATTTGGCGGAGGTATTCATCCACCGAATAAAAGCATTTCTCCAGAAGCCACATCCTCAATGCTCTTTTAAAAGTTTTATTAGGCTTAGCTTTTAATTATGTATTGGAACTTCCAAATGTTTTCTTCTATTTGATTTAATCCGATGATTTTTTCTATAACTGTAAACTTTTGGATGGATAAAACACGTATTTAGATAAATAAAACACATAGACACTCGGGATAATCTATTATTTTCATGCTTAATAATAACTTGAAATTACTTGTTTTA
This sequence comes from Cecropterus toxeus, assembly GCA_018249875.1. NCBI lineage: Eukaryota > Metazoa > Arthropoda > Insecta > Lepidoptera > Hesperiidae > Cecropterus > Cecropterus toxeus. Next base: position 7,432 of record DWNE01007632.1, on the reverse strand, counting down.
TAATGTCTCACATTTGGCCTTTTGGCATTTTTTTCGAAGTTAAGAATGTACCTACGCATGAAATAATAATTTTTTGAGAATTAAAAAAAACATTAAACATTTGTGAACAAGTTATCAAAATAGCATCGATTCGATCGATCTTTTTTTTTACTTTATATATATATTTTTTAAATAGTTGAATACATTTTTTTACAAAATGTCATTACGTCCTATTTCTTATTTAAGTTATGTTTTCTAACTTAGCAAAGAAAATTATTATTTTTAGAAAATTTATGGTAGATATTTATGAACAAAGTCGCAATTTTTTTTTTATTTGTTTCAAGGCTCAGAATCGGCGTCATCTCGGAGAATGATGACGTCGGTGCGAATTTCCATGACCACATGAACATGCCGCTATACATTAGCATACAGAAGCCGATCAGCATCACTCTGGCCAAAGTTTTCAGCGTCAAAACTGCTTGGGAATACCTTTGGGAAGGAAAAGGTAATTGATTCCTGATGTTATTTATTTTTGATTTATACATTTTTGTCCATAAGGAATTTGGGAAATGGTGGCCATAATACAGTTCTGTTTACAAATTAATGAGTAAGCATATAAATTTCAATCCAAAAATTTATCGTATTTCATTCACATTGGATTGCACACAACCACTTTGAAGAACAATTTTGAATTTCTTTGTAACTTTGAATAAAACTGGTTTCATTTTCTATTTTTTTTTTCAAAATAAGAGTTCACTCTTACCCATTATATTAAACTTACCTACCAAAATTCAAGGATATTTCTTTTCCAAAATAAAAGATTGAAGAAGAAGGAGAAGAACCCTGAACTTATCTACATTAGGTAGGTACTTATCATTAAATAGCTTTGTCTCGCGGTTGCACTCGCCACTAAGTAAAAAAGAGCAAACGAACAAACATTGAGTAGTGTTGTGTAGCTTATAGACAACCACAACAAATGGCCTATTCACCACAAAAAATATTTTTCAATTCGAACCAGTAGTAGTAGTAGTTCTGAGATTTGCGCGTTTCCAACAAACAAATATACTTTATAATATTTATATGTATAGTAGAGATACTCAATTTTACATGTTTATTTTGTTTAGGACTACTTGCGTTTCCTCCAATGGCTGCAGTGGAATATCAGAACTCGTCGGCCCTTATGCTATTCTCAATGGGCTCCACTAGCGAGAGACTGCTGCGAGACTTATCGAACTACAGGACAGAGGTAAATGGTATCTGTAATGTTTTGCGACATACTTTATCAAGTAATCCTCGAATATGTTAGAATCACCTTACACTGACAGATTTATTAACGTAAGGAAACCATATTAAATCGCGCCAGTACATATCTTATCTTTTATGAAAAGCCTCAATTCTGACCACAATGAACTTACCGAAATACTTTGAAACAAAACTATAAATAATATTTAAAATATTAATTTAGCAGCCTCTAAATTTATCTTTAACTTATCTTTTACCAGGTATTTCACGAAATCTTTCCGTTCCCGAACGACTTTTCCAAGGAAGGCTTTATGTTCCTCGCGACGTGTATCCAGCCGCGGAGTAGAGGCACCGTCACGTTGAAGGACTCGAGTTCCACCATCCCTCCCGTTGTAGACCCAAACTACTTACACGACTATTTTGATGTTAAGTGTATTTTAAAAGGTTAGTATTAGCTTTCTTTTATATATCAACCATCTTTGACCCGCGTGGCGAAGCGATCACCATACCGGTCTGACGCGTAGTTGGTCCCGGGTTCGATTCCCGGCCAGATAGAAATATGAATGATAAGTTTAGATTTCTGTTCTGGATCTGGGTGTTTGTGTATTCGTTTTTGTGTGTCCATGGCACCCACGAATCAGGAGAAAATCCTAGTGTAGGGCTATGAGTGTAGAAAGCGTGTAGAATAGGGCTACACAATTTAGCCGGTTAAGCCGGCTAAGAAGTTAGCTTAATAATTAGCTAACTAATCGATAGGCTTATGTAATTTGACCGGTTAGCTAAACTGGCTTAGCTTATTACCAGCTTAACCAACTGAACTAGCTTAGCTCAGCCAGTTAGCTGATAGCTAACAAAAAAAAAACTTTTTAAATTTCTACAAAACGTGGGCAATAGTAAACATAGATAACTAGGTTTTGTTTTCTTTTAGCATCAAGGCGAGCAGAAAGGCTGATAGCCACAAAGCCTTTCCAGGACATCGGAGCACGGATCCACTGGCCTCGATCAGAACGATGCCTGTCTTTCTGGAAATATTCTAAGGAAGATCATATTGGGAAAGTTATACAGAAGAAAAAGAAAAGGTATGTTTTGATGTTCATTACTATCTTTCTATCGATATCTGTATCTATCTATACAGATACAGATAATCACTGTCAATGTTACAACGTTTAACACGAATTATGCAGTTGACACATCATGGGATCCAGACAGATATGTAGATGGTGAAGTCTGGGTGTTTGTGTATACGTCTATGTGTGTGCCCATGGCACCCACGACATAAGAGTTAATCCTAATGTGTGGCTGTGAGTGTAAAAATAGTTCTTTTTGCAGACATCAACCAATAGGTACCATCTTTTTTTTATAAATTTAAAACACTATAACAATAAACTAGACTTCCAGTACTACTAGACTGTAGTACTAGTAGACTACTAGACTAGAGTAATAAAAATGGTCTGTACTGCGTACGTTCAGCAACACCTAGTAACATTCGAATACTCATCACTACCATGATTAATCTCTTCAGATCCAAGTCCAAACCCACCGACAAATCAGCCCCAAAGCCAACAAAACCAAAGCCAAAAGTGGCGAGTCCACCGGATGAGTACATCGAATGTATAGTCCGCGACGTGGCGGTGACCGGCCACCACGCTGCTGGCACCTGTGCCGGCGGAACCGTGGTGGATGATGAGCTCAGGTAACCCTGGATAAAGGATTGACCTTAGGGGGTGTCCATTAAACCATTAAAGCAATCGCCAAAATCACCTCGGATTTTGGCGATTGCTCGACCCCCTTGGTGAGATGAAGTGAGCTGTCTCGACCCCCTATTAGTGATTTACTAAATTACAGTAATTACATTACAGTAACATGTTTTACTTAACTAAATCAGGTTTTCTGGCAAATTTTCATGGTTTTATGCTGAATAAAATTACATGATATAATTTAAAGATTTCACGAATTCTCAAATAAGAAGGATGGGGGATGCTTTATGTGGGAATTGGTGAAATATTGAAATTATATCATGTAATTTTTTTCAACAAAATTTTGATAATAATAAAAAATTGCCAGAAAAGCGGAGAAGCAGTTATTGCGTGCTGTGAAAGAGTGTGGGTACAGGTTCACTTTCGTATGAGGCGCTATCGAGGTCCTCAGAAGTAGCAACGCATCTATGAACGACTTCAAATAGAACCCTTGTTCTCTATGAACTTTACCCATACGATAATGACCAGTTACCATCAGTTTCATTGCATTTGCTACTACAATTTTCCAAAAAAAAATTCGACAGCTGATTTATAGCTGATTATATGATGATATGAGGGTCATCGCAATATAGCTGATTTATAAAACATAACTTCAACTTTGTTTCAGAGTGAAATACGTGAAGCGACTCCGTGTAGTGGACGCCAGTGTACTGCCGGCCCCCGTGTCTCTGTACCCAAACTCTGTTCTCATAGCGATGGCTGAAAAAGCTGCGGATTTAATCAAAAACACCCATTATCTCTGATTAAATGATTGTAATAACCTCGTGGTTTTATTTATCTAAGTCAACTTAGTCTGATATAGTTTCTTTGACCTAACTAGAGATTGAGATCTGATATCGGTAAATTGCAAAACCGATCTTAAAATATCGATATTAAGTAATGGATCGTTTAAGCAAGTCGATTTCTTATACAACACATACAAGTAAAAAATATTTTTTCTTTGCAATTACATTTTTATGATAAACAGATTGACATGTTTTAAATGTATACCCCTTACCCCCGCTAAAGGCTTGGCCGGCATACTCTCATTAGGCAATTGTACATAAATAATATACAATAATGGTATAACCACGGTAATAATATCATACAGTATTGTAACTCGGCCCTGTCCTTGAATTATATACCTACAGACGCGCTGGGCGAGAGTTAGCGTTAGGGCTACCCGCCTACAGTATTTTAATTACATCTGCATACCTGACAAAACTTTCTTTATAGTTTTTTACGGCACATTCGTGATGTTGGCGTACCGAGTGCGTACCGAAATCGAGGCGGGTAGGTATAACTTGCGTTCCGTGCGTTTGTATGAAGATAGAATACTGTATGATACTATTACCGTGGTTAAAGTATAATATATGGCCATCTTGTAGTTTAGTCATAACTTGAAATAAAAATCCGGTTGATATGTAAAATATTTTTTTTACTTTTTTTGGTTTGCTTAAAGAAACAAAGTAATGTGATTTAAGAAATTAGACAAGTGAAATGAGACCTTATACAAAGAATCCTCGTAATATCATTAAGGAGAATGTTTGTGAGAATGGATGGGTGGATGTTTGTTACTAAATAACGCCTAATCGGCCATATGACATAGGCCTGCTCACTTTCATATATGGCGGTCATCTCACTCTTGGGGAGTAGCAACGCATCTGTGATTGACTTCACAGAGCACCCCTGTTTTATTTGAAGTATTTACAGTTGTCAATGTATGTGTGTCCGTCAGTAACCACTTACCGTCAATTGGACTGCATGCTCGTTTGCTGCTTAATGTTACAAAAACTACTTCCGACAAAATTCATGAAGATTATTACAATAGCATAACAAGTATTTTTTGGGCCAAAATCCGTTGGTATCAGTTTTAAAGTAACGTTATTATGTAAAAATGGTCGAATATAATGTGAAAAATATCGGTTATATGTATATCGTATCAGAGTTTTTAAACGCGAGATAAGTCACAGGGCATAACTTAAAACATCCAAATAGAAAGCATCAATTTTAAACCCTGGCAAAACGAACAGAACCTGAATACGCTGTTGCGGTGACCTGAATAATATATTCTAGCTTACCGGGATGACAAACTTTGTGAATCAAAGCTTTGCTTCACATTCAACGATTTGCTCGAATTTTAAGCTCACCGCATAGTTTGAATGACTGAAAGTTTCGAAATAAAATTCAAAGAGACTCAGAATGTTACAGAAAATTACTTTTGAAACATCGTTCACTTGTTTATCAAATTGACGGGCATAAGCATGGTATATTATAATTATATTTCAGCATTCTATTCGTCTATCGAACAAGTTTTTAATCGACTGTGTCAGAAGGAGGGTAATTTTTTTTCAAACGCATGTATGTTTGTTTTTATGTCACTTCATTTCTTTTGCAGCCCAAACGACTTAACGGATTGTGACGTATGACATTTCATTAAAATCGGCTCAGTTTGCAGAGCCACATAGACTATATATTTATTTAAAAAAAGTGTTTTTAATAAAAAAAAAAAAGGGGGGGGGGGGGGGGGGGGAGATTTTTTATACATAGTACTTGACTTTTTTGAGAAAACTCATAAGGCGTTAAATTAGATATACATATTATTATGAAGCAAAAAAAATCTTTGATGACCACTGACAGTTTAAGAAATACAGGGAGCTGCTGTTAACTATCATCCGGATTTTTATCCCTTAGTTACCTCCTACGACATTCAAAAGAAGAGTGAGAGTGTTCTCAAGATTTATACTTCACGGCAATATTTTATCATTAAACTCGTAACTATACGGTTGGGGTAATCGTAAATCGTAAGGGTAGATAAGCAACCTCGGATTCTGTCGGGGATAAATGACAACTTTTAGCTACAGCTCTTCCGCAGTTTTGTGTAATTTCAGCGAGCACACATCATTGTCAAGAACGAGCACTATAACACTATAACAGTTCTTTTGCGAAACGTTGGAAAGATATTCAGAGAACGAATGCATAAAAAAACTTATTTTCTCTTCGATAAATGTAATAAATTCGATAACTTCGATAAATGTCTTTAGACGGGGGTAATGATGAAAAACAAATTGCATAATAATTGACAAACAATAATCATAATCTAACAATATCGAAGTACCTTTGTATAGCGCACCGCCGCCGTTCACCTGCCTTCGATGATTCATTTGTTTTCATCGATAATGGCGTTGTGCCCGCGCAACATGCTCACCGCCCTAGCTGGCTTATGTTTTATGACCCAAACCACACAGAGAAAAAAAATACTAAAGCTAAAACATGTCACACAGATTGGCCCGCGTGGCCGAGCGGTCAGAATATCGGTTTGACACGCAGTAGGACCCGGGTTCGTTCTCCGGCCAGTCAGAATTGTGAATGATGAGTTTAGATATCTGTTCTGGGCCTGGGTGTTTGTGTATTTATCTTTGTGTTTCAATGGCACCCACAACACAGGCGCAAATCCTAGTGTGGGGCTATGAGTGTAGAAAGCGTTTTAATCCGTACCAGTTACCGTTCTCGAAGTATTAACCCGCTGGAGAAGCATGGTGCTACAACGCCATAAGTAGTCATGGTTGGATATTCAGACTTACGATTTTGAGATCCGTCCCCGGTAATGAATCGTACAAAGGCTCACAGCATTTATTGACACCTTAACGGGGCGGTGGCTAGTAGTGGAACAAATATGACCCCGATTCAATATATTTTACATTCTGAGGTGAGCATTTTGTTTAGACCTCTACCTAACAAGAACACGGAGAGTGAAAGCCGTCAACGCTTGATTGGATCACGTTGCATCTCTGTTTTTTTTTATTTGTCCATTATCAACTGTTTGCCAACAAGTAATTTCGCATGGTGGACCGCTATTTCTAACCTGTTAAGTTTTGTCTACGACTTTGTTCGATTTTAGCGAAAATTTTAAAATAAAATAATTTATTTTGCAATTATGTTAATTACAATTACAAAATGATTAAAGACCTTGCCGGTATAGCAATGTTTATTGGTACACAGTGCATTCTTTTTTCGATGCAACGGAGGAGTGACAAGCGAAAAGGAATCAGTTTTTTTTTGTAATATCTTTAGTAATTCCGATAATAAATAAATAAATAAATTTCAGAATGTTAATGTAGCCCTATTTTCGGTGTTTCCTACGATAAATCAAAGTAAACGATATCCTTCAAGAGTTGATTGATTTCTTAAGTACGCGAACCATACACATTTTGCTCTTCTGGTTGTTTTAACTAATAGTAGTAGGAATAGTGACCATATTATGAGTTGCTTTAAACCAATTCTCATAAAACATCATTAGTATAAGTAAGTAGATTTTTTTCCATTAAGATGGTAGTACAAGGTTAAATCTCTGGTTTTTAATTATACCAACTAGGTTTGGTCGATTTCTATATGTGCTTATAAAACTTTTTAACAAAAAATAGAAACCGACTTCCATGTCACCAAAAAGCAATAAAATAATTTAAATATATGTT
>DWNE01007631.1:0-12095 GCA_018249875.1 Cecropterus toxeus | reverse complement strand
GGAAGGGTGTGGTTGCCGGCTCACTTTTATATGAGGCGACCATCTCAGTCCTCGGGAGTAGCACCGCATCTGTGATAGACTTCATATAGAACCCCTGATCTATTTGAAGTTGCTTACATATGTCCATGGGCGGCAGTAGCCGCCGTAAGAAGTAAGTAGACACCGAACCGCTTGTCTTACAGGTATTCTGGACTCGGCGGTACAGGGCGGGCTGGTGAACTACGAGCGAGCGTTCATGACGCCCGCGTACGAGGCGAAGCACCCTGGAGATGCTGCTCTGCTGCAGCAGCTGAGGGACCTCATCGCGAACCAAGTGCCCCTGCTTAAATACGGTAGGTTCCATCTTCCATTTATTTGTATAATAACATGTTACATGTAATTTACAGACTTAACCAAAGCACTACATGTATAAACTTAAAAAATTTGGAAACCGTTACAAATTTAATTAAATGTGCATTAAATATATCGATATCTGGCATTGTGTGAGCATACGATTAATAAGAATCGCAGCAAAACAAGATGCGTAGCCGATATGCGACGTTTTCAGCGAGCAGCCTTCTGCCGTACTCCCACTCATATGACGAGTTGGTACTTCTAGGCTGCAATCGGTTAACGCGTCATCAATTTTATTATAGAGCAGTAAATAATAGTGCACCATATGATATAACTTACTTCTTAGTTGTAGTGTATCAACCATTATTGTTGATATATCACACGATGAGAAAAAAGGGACCTAACGCGAAAATAAATATGGTCTGTTGCCCAGAACTACTAATGCGGAATTTACACTTCCAATATCAAAATTGTGACATCCGCAAATTCAGATAGGAATACAGCGCGATCTAGTTGTAAAGCTGACAACTGCTTTCGTACCGCAAATTTTCGTTTCATCGAGTTTGAAAATCGAATTTCATTGCCTATTTTAATCTCTCCTTTTAACCCCATAAAAGTCGAATAGTGTTAAATCACACGATATAGGGGGGCAATTCTGATCACTGAAACGAGAGAGTACACAACCTGGAATAAAACACTTAATATGTATTATAGACTAATGCTCTTTTTTTACTAACCTTAAACTTTCAGCTGTCAAATTGTGTTTTTTTTTTTTGTTGGGTTGTTAACACTTTACTGTACAAATTCGAATCTTGCGTTAATTTTTGAACACCCTATATATAATTTTACTATCATCATGACATTACATGGTACGTGCTACTATACTTAATGTTACTTTAGAAAAAAGGCACGTAAAAAAATTAACTATTTGTTCATTGATTTCAGCTCTCGAGGTCCACGCTCAACGGGACCCTACACACATCATGTACCCACACTTGCTGGAGTGCTTCCGGAAGTTGCAACAACATGTACATCAAAGATATGGAAGGAAGGTGAGTTGTCATTGTCAATGTTTATTACGCATGCGCGGGAGCGCATTGATATTGGAATTCATTGAATACCTTAATATTTTTTTAAGTATTTGACTAATTCATTCCAATACATAATATTAAAATGTTAATTCCGCGTGGCTAGACATTTGATGTATTTGCAAAAAAACTGCCTATTTTGCGAGGAATTGATAAAAAGTGACAATTTATATTTCTATCATTTTTATAATTTTACCTGTCTTTATGTGTGTAAACCACTTATATAGATATAAGAACTTGACAATATACCTATGTATAATTCGTATTTTTTAACACGGGTGTAACTGCAGGCCACATCTGGTATAATATGGTTATAATGTACCTTTAGTTTATTTCCACCTAAGCTTAATACCATTAATAATAATAAGAAATAGTGATAGCCTAACAGTTAAAACTCGGCCTCTCAATCGCGCGTCTGTGGTTCGAATCCTAGGCACGTACCACTGATTTGTCCAAAATGATGTGCGTGATAGAATTTAATTATCACTGCTTTACGGCGGAGGAAAACATCATGAGGAAACCTGCACATCTGAGAGTTCTCGAAAAAAAAGAGTTCTCAAAGGTGTATGAAGTCTACCAATTAGCACGGCCAGCGAAGTGAACTATGGCCTTAAACTCTCACTCTGAGAGAAGAGCCGTGCCCAGCAGTGGGACAATAATGCGTTGACGATAATAAGCTTAATACTACATCGCGATTCTCCATCAGATGTGCGACTTTGAACCCGAGACCCCGGAAGTGCAGCTGCGTATATCGCTGCGCGGCTCGCCCACTGTACCGCCACCCGCCTCCAATCGCGTCTCGGACATATCCACTGGAAACGAGTAAGTAACCGTACACCATTAAAATATTTTAGCTGACTTCCCAAAGGAAAGATGTTATCTATTCGTTACGTATATTTTTTTTTGTATCAGATAGCAGTAACAAACGCGCGTGCAGTCCACGTAATGGTAAGTGGTCACTGCCGCCCATGGACGTAATTATGCAACTTTATATCAGGACAGGGGTACAGGGGTTCTATTTGAAGTCTAAGGGTAAGATGGTCGCCTCATATATAAGTGCGCCGGCAACAGCACCCTTACATTGAAACGTAAGGACTGCTTCACGCTAGAAACGGCGGTCGTTCCCCCCCGGTCAAATTACACTACTTCTATTATTTTTAGTGGTGAAATACTTAGGATACACCACTGCCATACCTATTTCTGCCTTACAACGAACTTTTCGTACCTTGTAACGAACTGTTGAACGCGATTGTGTTATGGTTTAGCTAAAATGATGTCTAAAACCTTCCACTTTAATTTTCATGACGACCTGCGTGGCGCAGCGGTCACTATACCGGTTTGACGCGCAGTGGGTCCGATTTCCGGCCAGACAGAAATATGAATAATTAGTTTAGATTTCTGTTCTGGGTCTGGGTGTTTGTGTATTCGTCTTTGTGTGTCCATGTCACCCACGACACAGGAGAAAATCCTTGTGTGGGACTATGAGTGTTGAAAGTGGGTGTTTTTTTTATTCAATATATTTTGTTTATATTATTTACTTACCGTCACAAAAACTGTTTTCATAATTAAAATATCATGTTTTTTGCAGGTCCGCTATCAAATCGAAATTGAGTAATGCGATCAATCTGGTGAGGTAAGTTTAATGTCGTATTTTACATGTTACGTTCATTGTTCGACTTCAATTTTAGTCTCCATAAAATATGAATTTAGTCAAATATTGCGGAATTGATACATTTCATATGTAACGGGTACTCACGGATACAAAGACATAACTAGTCAAAGGTTAAAATGATAAATAAGAAGTTGTTTCAGTGCACGTTTTGATTTCATTAAGTTAATATAAAAAATATAAAAATAGTAGTTTACTCATATCCCATGTGCCGTGTGGTGTTGGTCTTGAATAGCACCACTCCCTCTCTTCCTGTGGATATCGCAGTAGGCGACTGAGGGAAAACATCTCGGATGGGCAACAGCGTGGAGGCGCATGAGGAAACATGCAACATCAATGCATTCACCAAATCACATACCAGGCACAGTGATTATTGGTAAAACCTTAAAGGTTTTAGACCAGCAATGTTCCTAAACCAATCGTTTAAAACGTTTTTCACAAGAGGCCGTAATACCGTTTTTCTCAGGTACAGCGGTAACAGTGGCACGCTGACGCCTAGACGTGACAAGAAGCGGATAAGAAAGGTATTAAAATTATTTTTAATATTATGATATCAATACCAGTAATATGTGTTGCATAAATATTAGGGCGGGATGGTCATTTTGTATATTATTTCAGACTACTGACTACTACTTTAGAATCTGGTCAAGATGGGAAATATGAATAAAAACCTTATCTACATAATATCGAAGGCATATTTCGTGAAATATTCTAAGATGTTATAATTAGAATACAATGGGAGATGCAACTTCTTAGCAGTGACACAGTAAATGAAGAATGAATGGATACACTACGGATTAAAAAAAAGTAAAAATAGAAAAAACATTGGTAATATTTACCAACCATAATCCTATGTATCTCCTACTTAGTATAAAATAATAAATCCTTACTAAAATCCTCAGAGCGAAGTGGGAATGCAATCAGCGAGCCACTGGTACACGTCCGCGGCCGCGAACGGCATCACGAGCGCGATCAACGCGTCCGTGCACAACACGTTCAACAACAACAACTCGTTCAGCAACAACAGCCTGCTCAACAACAGCAACAACAACAGCAGCAGCTCGCCGGCGCTCGACACGCCGTCCGCGTCGCCGCTGCGGGAACTGCGACAGGAGGTACGATATGTAAGATGCATGTTTATATTATAATCGAATGGTAGAATCAGTGTAGTTCGACTGCAGAGGTACCATTTTCGCGTATTTTTAGCGTACGCAGTTTTTGCGTTTCGATGAAAGGCTTTGATTGCCGGCTCATTTATGTTTGAAGGGACCATCTCAGTCCTCGTAAATAGCAACTCATCTGTAATTGACTTCAGATAGAACCCCTGTTCTATATGAGGTGGCTTACATATGTTCTTGGGCGGTAACTACTTACCATCAGGTACCATGCTCGTTTGCTATTACTATGTGATAAATAATAATCGGCCAGGGAAGTACCACCGCCACTTATTTCTGGTGTGCAGCAGTTCTGCGGGTGGTGGAAGGGTGCGGTTGCCGGATTCCTTGTATATGAGATGACACTGGACTTATGCCAATGTCACAGTATTGATAACAGTTTTATTGTCACATTGAAGTAGCAAACGAACATGCAGTCCACCTGATGGTATATCATTAGTACCGCCCATAGACATCTGTAAACATTTTCATATAGAACAGAGGTTCTATTTGAAGTTGAAGACAGATGCGTTGCTATTCCCGAACACTAAGATGCTCACTTCATATGAACGTGAACCGGCAGCCATACTCTTATATAAAAACACAAGGACTGCTAGACCGATCTCATGCTAGAAATAGGTCTGGCGATGGTACCTCCCCGGGCGAACTATACTTTGTCTACCACATTGCAAAAAATGCACGTGTAGTAGCACGGAGCCTTAGAGAATTTGTTTGTTAGCCGCATCAATAACGGTATATCGTCGCCGATACTTGACCTATATCAATAACATGGGACCCATAAAAAGTTACTTTTATGTCAATTACATTTAATATTTACTACGAAAAGTATTTAAATGTAAGCGTCCGAATAGCAATAAAAGGTTTTTGTGTGATGGATATAAATAATAGAATATATTTCATTAGTGCACAGCCTAATGTACTCACAATAAATATTAATAATGAATAATATAAATGTATAATTTGTTTGGGTAAATTGATCGTGACGATGCTTCGTTGCAAATGTATACGTATCGGTGACGATATATAGCTATCGGTTCGGCTAATAAAAATATCTATCGATAAATATATATACATGTTCTCTAAGGAATCTAAGAATACCCTCTTTCCTTTGGGAAGTCGGTTAAAAAACGATCAAGCCATCTGCAAGCGTGTTCAACAGCACAACACTAGTGCGATCTATTTTGTTACAGTAAGACCTAGCGCATATATTAAATTGTTTTATCAACTAGTTTAGTCGAGTCGTGTGCTCATACGATTTCATTGAACAGTTTAGTCGTTAATGCATATACACACACTTTCTGCACTCATAGCCCCACACAAGGATTTTCTCCTGTGTTGTGGATACTATGGACACACAAAGACGAATACACAAACACCCAGACCCAGAACAGAAATCTAAACTCATCATTCATATTTCTGTCTGGCCGGGAATCGAACCCGGGACCCACTGCGCGTCAGACCGGTATGGTAGTCGCTCCGCCATACGGGTCGTCGTATACACAACTGTATATGCATTAACTAATCCAGTTGTTATCGATTTATGTACTAGTTTCCAAGTTTCGCCTATTGACCAGTCTATCATAGACTTTTATATAATAATTGCGTATCGATTGTTTAGTCGTGGCAATAAACAATGAACTGTCGGTAGACAGTTGTACAACAATTTATCCCAACGCGATATATGTGTTTTTATTTTGCTCATTTAGCAACTATCTAGTTGGTTTTATGCAAATCTACATACATTTTTTAACGTATAACGAAACAGTTCTTCGATGACAAGTTGTATATGTGCGCTGGGTCTAAGCAGGTATTTAACTGTATATCTGTGTCATTATACGAGTACGTAGACAGCATGCTTTTCTAATTTAGAATTTTAATCAGAATACAGTACGATGCAACATGAAAATCGCATCGGAAAAATTAGCATATATTATGAAATAAACTAAAGAATTTAGCTGAAGATATTTACGAAAAATATGAGTGGTTATCAGAAAAATAAGATTATTAAAACGCTTTTATATAATGTCTTAGATCTAGGAGGTTATTTATGACCACGTTAAAGAAAAGTTATATGAAAACTCAATGAATATCACGAAATATTCCTCCACGTATCACCATATCGTGAGCGAATTATATATTAAGTGCTAAATGTTCAGGCGTCGGGCGTGCTCTCTGTTCATCAATAATGTAGTGGACAACTCCATCCAAAAATATTATCATATTTTGTAAACACATTAAAGTCGATAATCAAATACTTACATCATCTTGAAATATATCTTTTGATTTATCTAACATACTGTATATAAACGCGATTTTATGTAAAAAATTCAAGCAATTTTTCAACTACTTTGAGTTTAGCAAACAAACAAATTATGGCAGATTTTTTTAAATTTATGATATTATAATGTGTAAGTTTAATCATACATGTAATTTCTAAGTTGTATCGTACTGTATCTGTCTGTCTCTATAATTGCAGGCGGAGAATGATGTATTTCAAAAAAAACGGTGTTCGGTTTGTTCAAAATAGTTTGTTTTCGTCAATGTCTGTGACGTGATTAACTTTCTATTAACAAACTAACCATGCTCTGGCTTCTTACTAACATATATGTGAAGGGTTAAAGAGAATATATTTTATACATAATTTTGACAAAATAATGTATTGCTACACACAGTTTTGTTCTTTGCACTCTATTGTATTCTATGTATAGTGTGTTCTATGGGAATTTCACACATTTGTGAAGTCTCTTTATTTTTATTTATTTATAAGTTTTTGTACACGGTAATAAGACATCTTAAAAATACGCAGTACAAAGGGCTTCTTTGTACACACTTTAAATACAAATGTAAATAAAAGTCCATAGGTACATTGATACATTTAAATATACTTTCTTTCGTTTATTTTCACATCTTTAGTTTTGTTTTAAAGTTTTTTTATTGTTTAACAGTTTAATTACAAGTTTTTGAATTAATTTTTATTATTTTATTATAGTCCGTAATATTTTATTGCAATATAAATTATATATTAAATATAAAATTAGGATTGATACATTTAAATTAAACGTTAAATGAAGCAATCATATCGGTCGATTTGATACACGCCAAGGAAAGGGGGTACCTTTCGTAACTATTATCACTACTTTACATTTTAACACCCAATAGCTCTATGTAACTATCTTTGTGTAATAGTATTATTTAAGGTTTATTTGAGTCACCACACATTAAATGTTAAAATACATAATTGTATAATTAACAGAACGAAATGTAAAAGTAGTTAAATTTGTAATATCTGGCGATTGATATATATATATAAATTTAGGCATATTTTTATATGCACGTATCTTAGCATGTCTAATCTCTGTAATATTTTTACCTACCGATGAATCTGTTTATGTGTTTATGCTTATGTTAAATTTCTGATTTAATTTGGGAATCTTAAAAATGTCAAATGATATGAAAATCTTTTATCAAGTCTTCTACTCTTCATTTTCCTCCGTTACGCTAGTCAATCGTTGAAAATAATAATATATAATATATGTATAATAAAATATAACATATAAATTACAACAGAGAATTACGTTTAATGGAATTCTTAACTGTGTAGTGCCCGGACCGATTATTTTGTAATAATCGTACATTTACTAACTTTTTAGTTGTATTTAGCATTTAACTATCCTTCGGCTAGAAAAGTCACCTAGCCAAACCTATATAGCATACACATAACACAAGTTAAGTCAAATCAATTTTCTTGTGAACTAGGAGCAAAGCCATTCTTGGATGTCAATTATTCTGCTACTGATTGGCGTACTAATTCAATCAAATAAGAGAATAAAATATAATTTTAATCGTAAATATAAATAAAAATACATATTTACACATGTGTGTTTCTTAGTCATTTCTTTTACATTGTGTACACATCAAATACATAAACAATATAGAAACAACATTCATCTATCTTCACTTAGAACATATACTTCATCACTTACAACATAGTTAGAAGTAATTGAAAACCATCATAGCATCTCTTAACCCTTCCGGCCGTAGTTAATCCCTATTAACCTTGCAGCTGTTCACGGAGCGGCCGCCGCGCGCGGACGCGGAGCGCGAGCGGCGCCTGTCGCAGCGCGCCAGCTTCCTCACGTCCTCGGAGCCGCCCTCCAACAGGGACTCCATGGGTGAGAACCGATAACACGCTTTCTACACTCGTAGCCCCTCACTAGGATTTTCTCCTGCGTCTTGGGTGCCATGGACACACACTCAGACCCAGAACAGAAATCCACTCTCATCATTCATATTTCTGTCTGGCCGGGAATCGAACCCGGGACCCGCTGCGCGTTAGACCGGTATGGTGACCGCTCGGCCACGCGGGGATCGACCAATGTTCTTCGACCGGGGAACACCGCCACACCTATTTCTTGCGGGAAGCGGTTCTTGCGTGAGAAAGGGTATGGTTGCCGGCTCACTTTTATATGAGGCGACCATCTCAGTCCTCGCGAGTAGCAACGCATCTGTGATTTACTTCATATAGAATCCATGTTCTATATGAAGTTGCTTACAAATGTCCATGGGTTAGTAACCACTTACCAGGTGGCCTAATCAGGCCTAATCAGGCACTAATCAGGTGGCCTGCTTGCTCGTTTGCTACATCATATTTATATAATAAAAAAAAGCTTGGCTTTGAACTGTAATGCTTGTGGAATAATGATTTCATGCCTTCGAGAAAGAGCGATGGAATTTTATAAATAGTTTAAGGTAAAAAGTCGTTGAAGATGGTTGGATGTTTGATTATCAGGCGAGTTATATTGATAGGATTTGGTTGAAGTTTGACGCAGTTTGGTTTTTTTTTCCCAAAGGAATTAAATTGGTATAAGCTGTGATGTTATTCTTTTGCGAATCATTAATAGTTATGTGCCACTACCGTAACTTTATGTAATTTACAATGTAGTATAGTTTTTCAGAAATAATTACAAAAATGTGTCTTTAAAATTTTAAAATGTGGTGACAACCGCCATGTACCTATCGGTGTAATATAAATAAACAAATTTTTCAACAAATTTTATAAAATTGTCTATTTCATATATCGCGCCATGTAAATTCAAATAATCCTAATTAATAATAATAATAGTTTATTGACTATATATAATAATTTATGAAACACACTTATTTTTTATATTTATTAATCTTTGTAATCACATGCTAATTAATAATCGGAATCAGGCAATGACGTTTTTGCTTTCGTATTTATTTTTTTAAAAGGCTTTAGTATTGTAATTGCGTATTCTTCAACAACAAATAAATCATTATCGTATTTTTTAGTGTAATACGTAACTTAAACTAATAAATATATTTTTTTTACTATGATTTTTAAAAGATTTATATATTGTCAAATAATTATAAAATTATGTTGTAAAAGTACAATTCATAATACCGGTATCGTAAACACTATTACCACCTAATACTAAAAATCTAGTATAATTATTTCGAAAATTGACATTTGCATGTGTCAATTTAGTCCGTAGCGAAAAAACAGACTATGGATAGTTTGTGATCTGGATTAACGCAAAGGATATTTTTTACCGAGAAGACATAATTCAAATGAATGGAGCCATGTGAAAAATTATTGTTTTGTTTCATAATAGCAAATGTATGCTTTATATACTTACAGTGATTAAATTTTTGTCATATTTTGTATATTTTATAATTTATCCTTTCTATTGTAAATCGTATTGTATCGTATTATAATGATTATATTAATAAATCGTTAAATATTAAATACTTTTATTGTAACGTAATGCTTTAGCGTAACAGTTTCTGTTACAAAAACCGTCACATTTTTCTCGTTACCGTGGCGTATGAAAAGATATTTCTCTCCAAAAATCGTTACGCCAACGTCCACCAAAAGCTAAATACTTATAGGTAAACTTCACACTTTTCCTTTCCTCCCCAGGCACAACAGACTCAAACCAGGATGACGAAGAGCCGCCACCGCTTCCGCAGAAACAAAGTCACCGGAGTGTAGACCTCGACGCCGAGAACAACAACGGGGAATCGAACCCGTCGTTGCCCGTGAGGCATAACTACGACATGGTCGTGTCGCCCCGACAATCTTACTTGTATCAATCGAAACGACGCACCAACGATAAGGTACTGATGCCACCGTGTAACGAGAAGGCTCCCACCCCTCCCCCTAAGAAGAAAAATCAAAGTACTGCGTGAATGTGACCAAGTTATCATCATGGCCTGTATAAGGTGTATAAGGTGTTTAGGTCCGGACCTTAGCATATGCAAGAAAAGAAAAAAAAATCCCAAAAGAACATTTTTGTTTTTTTTTCGTTGACAAATTGCTTTAACGTCACAATGTTCTCATCAAGAGTATATGAAGAATGTGTGAAGGTCCGTACCTTAGAATAGGCGAGAAACGAAAGTTCTTCCAACAGGGCATCTTTGTTTTTTATTGACAAATTGTTTGAATGTCACAATGCTTTCATCATGGGCGTATATAAGGGGGTGTGTAAGAGGTTAGCTTTGCATAGGCGAGAAAAAAACATCTTCCAACAGGAGGACAATTTTTGTTTTTGTTGACAAATTTGAGTCGTGAAAATTTCACAAATTTCAACTGCCTCTTTCCCAAAAGTAAATGTGCCGTTTAAATGGCACATTGCTAATTGTAAATAAAAAGTCAAAAGCGGTCTACTGTGCATTATAAAAAAAACAACATATGCTGCTTGAAAATGTCAATACTTGGAAATGAAAACAAGAGCAATCCTGAGATGTAAGACAATGTCGTCTTATTAAGAAATTCCATACCCCGCCTCTTACCCATATTTATAACTTTATAGTAATAACTTCTATTGTTTGGGGACTGAAAATATTACGTAGAACATTTGAGATACAAAGTAGCTCTAATTATACAACAGCCATCAGAAGCGCAAAAACGGTATCTCAAAAAAAAATGGATTTTTAATTTATATAGCTTCGGATTGCTTAAGAAATTATGCATCTTACGATCTAAGCCGAATGGCGGTAACTATACTATAGGGTACAACCAAACTACTAACATAACATCAATTTTCTCGAAACTAACATAAGATTCCGCTTTTGTGTTTTTGAGGGCAGTAGCGTTATTATGAATACGTATCAAAATATTGTCTGAAACCGAGACGACTGAATAAACGGTGTATTCCACTTTGTCCTTTTACATGGTGTCCTTTGACTTACTCACCTTCAAAAAATATATTATTTCGGTATCCTTTAATTACCTATACAAAATAGGTGTCTAAAAAGTATCGTTAGTTTAGTTAGGTTTGCCGCCCGATGGAACAATTGTGTATTGTGTGCACCAACAATGGTACAAGCCATCCAATGGGACAGACCGCTTTGTACCACTAGTGGTACATGCCGGCTGGAACGTGTTTCAACTTTGTTTTTATGGTCAGTAATTTTTTCAACATTTTTCATTATTTTAGTTTACATTACAAAACTTTTTATTACCTAATGATGTGTATAAATAGTTGTTATACTTGTACAAATTGTTATATAAGCGTTAGATATTACATAGATATTATTGTTAATAACTGTCTTAGCAATGTTTAGTATGTGACAATATTATTTTAGTATACTCTAGAATTGTATAACTTGTGTTATTGTATAAAGTTTGTATACTTTAAATCCCAGTGAATACATACAATATGCATACAAAATGAATCCCTACGTATATGATAATTATCATATCATTATATACGTAACTCAAATCCATTGTTCCATTTGCAATATCTTTTTATCAGATTGAAGTAGCTAACGAGCATGCAATCCACCTGGTAGTGAGTGGTGACT
>DWNE01007630.1:0-12096 GCA_018249875.1 Cecropterus toxeus | reverse complement strand
TCAGTTAGCAATAAAAGCGTGTTTTTTTAGTTTTTTAAACTATTATTTATTTTTAGTCTCAGAATAATATGGCTATCAACAAACGGGCGAGGGCAAATTAATTGTTAAGATTCAAAAGATTAGGGCGTCGCAAAATGGAAATATTTAATGTTTAAAGTAGAAACTTTTAATATTATTTTAATTATCACGACAGGAGTTTATTAACTTCTTCGCGTTTGTAACAGATAAAATTGAATAAATTCTGTATTTTTTAATAGCCTAAGACGAGCTTTATGTTAGACCCTCGATTCCTAAATGATGGCATGCGGAGCCCTGGGGTTTCCATAGAATGGTCACACGAGTCCCACGCTCTGTCGGAGATTTAAATAAAATGTTCGTGCATTATTATCATTAAAGCTATGCTATATACGAAAATTTGTCAAAAAATGTATTCTTGGCATTAAATAGTTCTTAGGTAAATTATTCTTCATTTATTAATTATCTGTTCTCTTCTAGAGTCATAACATGAAAATATTTAAGTTAAAAGTATGATCAATTAGTGTGTCCATGGTCAAATAAAATTGGGAACCCTGTATTAGGCGATAGTTTATCAAATGGTTCACACACAAATACAAGTATTTGTGTGTAATAAATAATACACACAAATACAAGTATTTGTGTGTATTATTTAAGCGTAAGTTTACTTTTAGTAGCAGTCTGAGCTATAAAATAATAGCGCTTTATTTAATGCATTGGGTTTATAGGAGACAAATTTCTAGAATTTGAACAAAAACTAGATCTAAAGCCCATGACAATTATATGCATCGCCTTATTCATATAGCTTATAAACAATTGTTAAATTATTTACTGCTCGTTTAGACTTATTTGGCGGTTGCTGGTTAAATCATTATATACTAAAGAATAAAGGATAGTAAAATATTCCATATTTTACCTATAGAACCCATTTTGGAATCCTCTCCTTTGGAATGTACGGATACATTAGCAATACATATAAAATTTATTGTTAATACAAATTCACTGGGAAAACAGAATGCTGTTTTATAAATAAAGAAAACTTATATTAAATAATCTGTTAATCATTCCAAAAATGAGAAAATAAAACACAGAAACGACATTACATTAACTTTATTTCAAGTAGGTACGTAGTGGTTTAGATCGACACTTGGAATAGAAGACATTATGTCCAATAAATTACAGTTACCACATAGAAAAACCTGGAAAAATGCTTAGTCCTTCAGCATTTAAAATACTGGATGATTCTATAGACATGTCAACAAAAATTTATCACAATGGAATAATTGTTGAAGATACCTAGAACATTTGGTTTCCTTCAAATTTCCACCTTAAATACTTAATTTCTAGACACACAATATTTCAATAGAACACACTTTTTTAGATATTGTTTGTCAAGAAATTCACAATCTTCCATACAGATACAAATGATGGTATTAAAATTAACTTAATGTTAAGGTTTTGAGTTGGGCCTATATCTTGGCGCAAATCTTGAGCTTTTTAAAAGGTTAATGATAAATTTAGTCAAATGCACTCATGAGCAAATTACTAAGTGCATTGAAGACTTGATGCCGGGTGGGTTGGCTTGTGCGTAGAAGCATGACTGACAAACCAATTCCCATGATCAGAATGATGTGGTCTGTAATTAATACAGACAATAATCGTCAATGTAAGTGAAGTCTTGTGCCAAGATTTAGACACTGTGGTGATCTCCCGCCGACCGTGGACAGTTCCTTAAGATATCAATTACACTATAAGCGCTCCACCAGTTTGCTGCTGGTACACCTCTATTGTGTCTCCTTCTTCCATCTCTAGTGACGTTGGAGTGTCATTTTCGTTGATAGGCTGCCCATCAAATCTGAATCGTACTACTTGCATTGATAGACCCTGAAACCAAAGAACACAATGTGAAATATTTCATTGTAATATAAATCATTGAATTTACAATAGAATACATGAGTGTTTGCTAAGAAAAAGTGCATTATATAATTTTAATTTCATTGAACTGAAGAAAATGATTACAGAGGCTTACTACCTCTGTAATCATTTTCTTCAGTTCAATGATGATTTCAGAAAATCTTTATTTCCATCATTCATTTTCATGACAAAAAATAAGGTAAAAATTACCAATGTTAAAAAGAATCAAGAAATCTTCATATTTTAAGAGAAAATAGAGTTTACTTGGGCCACAACTTCTAATTAATCTGAATTTAATGTGCATTTTCTACATTTCCCTAACTTTCTAATAGCTACTTCTATGCATTTTCAATAAATCTAAAGAATAATATCTGTAAATAACATTGCATACAACGAATGTACATACTCATTCTTTTACTAGTATTACTATGTTATTGGAATGCATGATTCCTAGAAATTAATATCACAATGTGTCTAAATATATACTGATCTGTAATTCAAATATTTTATTGATATCAATGGTACACAGCATCCACGGTATTTTAGCTTAAAAGTAAAGAAAACATCTCATAATGTTATCTCCTTCACACTTCATTGATGCAGAATGAATTAATATGTTATGATCTATTTATGATCAAGTAACATGTTTATTTAGAAACGACACAATGGGACAAAAATAACATGAGATTATCACTGAATGTATAATGCTTAGTACTTATTCGCTTATACATAGTACAATACCTTTTTCATACATGTTGGTAAGTAGCAGATCAAATACATAAACACATTCTATGTTCCATTACAGTTTATAAAATTCTTCAATTTGAAAAGCTTGGTACAAGCACAATCATGCTACATCATTTTAAATTTGTAATGTTATGGCTTAGTGGTAAACTTGACACATGGTTTGAAACTACCTATGAGGTCTTTCAGAGGCCTAAACATTTAAAACCTTGTTAACCAATGCTAAAAACCAACAGTCTTCTAAAGTAGAGATGTGCATAAAACTTCCCAATGGTGCCCAAATTGCTTTACCATCTAGATACATTTCAATATAAGCTTTTCGACTGCACTGCTTGCTATGAGATTATGTGAAATTAAGTGTCTTGGTACTGAAGATGCGTATTAACATTGTTTTTGGTCAACTTGTTTGAATTTTTTTTTCTAAGGCCACACCGCATACCATCCCACGGTGTTAGATCTATCTCTAATATACAGTTTACGGATCTGGCAAACTACAGGCCTATAACAATAACCTCCCTGCTCTTAAAGGTGATCGAGCTAGTTATTAACTCACAGCGCCTGAGATTCGCTCACCATGGACACAAGCGTGGGTAACCTAGGAATTGACATCTCGTTTGACGTGTGGTTTCGGGCTCATTTGGATGTTAAAGCTAAGTTGGGCGTCTTGAACGAACCAAACGGTACTTCACTGAGCAGCTCCTGTTTAATAAGGCTCAAGCGAGACCGCACACAAAGTACTGTTCGCATCGCTAGAAAGGGGCACCCCAATATCAACTTAATCCACTTGATTCTGTGCTGAAACGCACGATTTGAATCATCGTCTCAACACCCTCTGGGTGTTCTATTGGCTTTACAATGTTGAGTGTTCCCAGGAACTTTTTGATCTGGTGTGTATGTCGCTTTTCGAAGTGTTATGACATGGGACTTTCCAAAAGAGGTGTGAAAAGACCACTTCAAAGCTACTTGCAATGCATTGGGTGACTCCTTTGGTGTTGTACATATGTCTATATGAGAAGGTGACTACTTTCCATTAGGTAGCCTGTCAGCCTTATCATTCTGTATTTAAGTATAAAAAAGTAGCAAACGAACACATGCATCAAGATAATGGTTACTGCCACTAATGCAATACTATAAATAAATTAAGAATGGGGAAAAAGAAGAATGTTGATGTGTGTGTCCGTCAGGTATAAGACAATTAAAGATGCATTGCTACTGTTGATGACTAAGATGGTTGCTTAATAAGACAATGAGCCAGCTACCCGTACCCTACCTCCAAATGAATTTATAAATTGAAACAATATGATACAAAAGAATGGCCGATAATTGTATCAGGTTTGTGCTGTCATATAGCATAGTAAGTTTGAACACATAGTTGCATAGCAGATATTAATAGAATGCAAAGGTAATAGTGTCACATACAAAACTTTATTTATACATAAATAAATAAATTATAAGTATATATAGCAATTAAAGTATAATAAATGTGATAAGATATACTAGATATTACATCTGCTATTTATTAGCTTACTTACTGCTATAATTAACCATTTTAAGCTGGCCTACGATTTCATTGCGAGCTTTCTTTATAAGAGTAATGTGTAAAAAAAAGCATGGTGTCTATGTGATGCTTAAATGTACTGGCATTAAAGGACATCTGTAATTAGCTCCATATTGAATAGGAGTTTAACAGAAAGCCAATCACAGATACGATGCAATTCAAAAGGACTAAGATGGTTGCCTCATATTATTATTGAAAGCAATGGATAAAGGTATTTAAGGATGTTAAGAATTACGCCATATTTTTTATTATGAATTAAATTTGTATTACCTTTATTTACTTGTAATGTTTGTAGTTTACACATAGTTAAATGTACAGGATCAATGAATTAATTGATAATAGATTAAAATGGATTAGTATAATATGAAAGCTTGGTGTTTAGAAGTGTAATGCAACACATTGTGTATAAGAAATATACAATATATTAAACAAGGTTTCTTTGATCTTTGTTCATAGTCCATGTGAGGACAAATATCAACATGTATATTAGTTGCATGTTATTTATCATTTGAAATAGTAAATAATAGTATACTTACAGCTCTATCACAGTAAGCGTTCATCAATTTCCTGAGCGGTGTGTGTTTTTTGATTTTGAATTGGACAATAGCATTATCCTGTCCTAAGACTTTCAGGTTGATGTGTTCGCTTTCTCCCTGGAATTCAATTTAGAAACAATGTTACACTATAATTGTAGGCCACAATATTCACTATCCTCGTAAGGAGGCACATTTTGCGAACAACGCCATGTCTAAGGCAAAGCTTAGGTTGCGATCAAAGTCTGATAATACATAAAATTAAGTACCTTTTTTTCATCTGCCATCTTAGGGAAAGTGTATTTGTATCAACTATTAACACAAAAACTAGGCACTGCTAGGAATTCTAAACGTTTTAGATATTAATCAGCACAACTGACAGATCTGTGATCCGGTGGCGTGGTAATGGCGTCTGGGCGAGTGGCTTGGAGGAAACAGCGCAGTGCTACCAACACATGCGCAGTAACTATAATACTTGAAATGGCGCGCTTCTGCGCATTGGTTGTAGTTTATTTCTAATTCCTTGCCACACCTAATGACCAATGATAATGTAGACAATAATAAATCCAAAAGCTCTATTTTTCTATATCTATTTGTATATTTTAACGAATTTCAATTATATCTTAATCATATTTCAAAATGAATCCCTAAGATACTATAGAAATGGATATCTAGCATGAAAATGTTTCTTTAAATAAGTTTTTATTTTTGAATTATTTATTTTTATAATGTAAGTATTTCATTGTACTGTACATATACAAGCTTTGATATTGATTTCCTTTTATGCTCATGGTAGCCAACGTAAAAACAAACATTTCCGGTGCTAGGGTTGTACATTGGCATCCGCTTCAAACGGATATCACTAGGGATGTTCTTACGCTTTGAAATCGGGTTAATCGATAACATATCGATATACAAGAATCGATTACTTTTAATTTTTTAATATTGATGCTTGGCCGAAAACAACTTTCATACGATTGTTTTTTGGTAATCGTGGTTTTTTTAAATTTAACTTTCTTCTTAAATGGGGCCAAAATATTCGCGTTTGTGACAAGTAGCACTAAAAAAAATCAGTCTAATGAACTTTTAATACAATAAAAAATCGTGTAGGTAGGTAATTAGGTAGGTTTTGCTGCACTGATAAATTAGTAATAATGATTATTTATTATATACAAAACTCCCAAGTATATGCATGTAAAATGTAAACAATAATATTGATCAAGAGTAGAGCACAAAATTATTTTATCCTGCCAGGAGAATCGGGTTGTTAATATACATATTTATCGAATTTATTTTATAGGCATTTCCCGTGTACTTACGTGTAGATTTTTAGGAAGATAAAGATATTCTTAAAACGCATAGTGAATAGGAGTTTGGTGAAAGATAGATCTCTCATTAAAAGATGACAACAAATATTCTTTTGCAGTGTAATTTTGTAGTTAACATCTATTAACCAATATATCTATTTTTTTTATATCATTTTTTGTGGATTCTTTATTTTCTAATAAGCTTGTTAGTGCTTTATAAATATAAAATGTAACTCAATTCCAATTCAATCCGTTAAAAAGGCAAAGGAAACGATATTTTTATGAAATTTTACTTACAAATTAGTTTACGACCTTAAATAGTTACCTAGCGGCTTTTTATAGTCGGGTGTGTACATTTAAGAGTAAGTGGCCACTGCTGCCCATGGAAATTGATTTTAGTATTGCCTAAGGTTAGTTACAAATATGTTGCTAACTTGCTACCTTCTGACTACGAAGGTGGAATGCCTCGGATAAGTATGACGGCCTTAACAAATCTAACAGACTAGAACACAATACGCTTAAATCATAGCATCTTTTATAGGAAGGTATGTTTATGTTCTATTTTACCGCTTGTTATGTTAGTATAATAAAATTCAACAGTATACGATTCTTGGATGGTTTTTATCCTTAACAATCTTACTTTAATATTTGAATAATGAGTTATTAATCACTTATTTAAAATCCAAAATCGAAAGTCGTAAATTACAATATCAATGCAGGGAACTTTCTTCTCATTAAAATTCATGTAGTGCAATTAAATTGTACCTAACGGTAACTTTTGTGTAACAGATCTATATTTTTTCGTACGGTCTGTGTGCGATAAATTTTGTTGGACGTTTCACAAGTGAATTTTATGGGCAATAATTGTTGTTCCCGACCGAACGTCGGCCGTGTGTGAATTGTGAATTTGTGACCCGTACAAATAACACAGTCAGCCAGGAATCACTAGAACGTCTATTTTATATCTAAATAAAACACTATCGCACAATTTGGATTTACGGTTTGAATTTCATTCGTTATACCATGCCTACCACAAATTGTAATTGTATTTTTAAGTACCTACTAGGATCTAAGTGATCTAACAAAAATGTTTTGATCTAAATGTCTTGTTTATTTATTATATTTCTATGAACGTCTAATAGGTGTTGAATCAACACTGTATCATAAGATAAATAATAATATAAATTATTCCATGTCATTTGAGTATCTGTACAATACAGGCCACATCGTTTCTTAACAAAGTTTCCATGGGAAAGAGCTTATTTGTAGTTCAATAATATTTAATTTTCTTAACAAATCATATAATAAAAAAGGTATTTTTTCACACAACAGTGCTCTGTTATTACTTAAGTATGACTACTAGCAAACTATGCTTATATTCCAGTAAAGAGATCAATAAAAAGGCAGTATTTTTCGCAGACGCATTTCTTAAATTGGATGTCTTGGATAGCTGTTGCTGTTGCACCTTAATTAAAAGTCGGTTAAAAATGCAATGAATGTGGCTAGATTAGTATTGCAACGTTATTTACCGAATCTCATTATATTTTTAATTGTAAAAAGATATGATGTGTATGGGTTTTATATTTGTCTGATTTGTAAGGGGTCATTTGGTAGACTTTTTAAAAATTAACTAAAATTTACCAAATGTCCCTAACATTAAAACTTAAATGTTGGTATGGTAGGCCTAGGCAGAATTCACTCAATTAAAGAAACGGGTAGTTTGTCGACAACCTGGATTTTGTGAAAATTAAAATAGATACGTATTTGCATTGGGCCTTATTTCTAACCGTAGTGTGCCTGAGGAAGAGCATATTTTTCGCCTCTCTATCATTTGAAGAGAGGTAAATGTAAGTAGTTCGCAGCTCTAAAAGACTCTCTCGGTAACTCGTTAGTTTAGTTTTGCGAAACACTTAATGAGATACATTTCCCTCGAGATGTTTATAAGGTTTTTTGAAATAACTTAAAATGGGTTATTTTAAATTGAGAATTATTTTTAAAGCATTACATTTCAAAGTATTTTCTTTCTTCTGCACAAATAGTCGTATTTTTATAATATTCTTAATGTGATCAGACATGTATGGCTCTACTGTCTAGATTCTGGATCCAAGAGCATTTACATAAAAATGCACGCAATACTGCACGAACATTTATTACATAGAAATAATTTTGCGTGCACTCTTATGTACATATTTTAAAATTATGCCATAATAAATTTGCAATTTGCTGTATTTAACTGCAATAATTCAATGTCTATGGATCATTTACATGTTTTGTCAAAATCAATTTCATCATGCAAAAATGATTCAGTCATTTATAATACTACTTATCTGATTATATCTAATTATACCTACCTAATTATATATCATAAAAACGTGCAAACAAATTATATGAAACTTAATTCTATTCATCGTCAAACTGCAATCATTTTTTTATTTATTCATCGGGAATGAATGTTAACCAAAACGTTCTGGCAATCAAGTCAGATTGCTCCCGGATAAAATCGAATAGCGATGAAGGCAATTTGAATGGGCGCAAAGAGAACCGTTAACGAAGCCAATGAAAGTGAATCAAATAACTACGTAGGTAACCGTTTAAGACCGCGGTTTTTACTGCTAACAGTCTTTATTATTCCAGTATTCATGAATGATTTTTATTGTGCTAAATTAAAGCTCACAAAGCTGATATAAAACAGTTATAACTCACTTATGGTTAAGCCTTCCATGATGTGGCGGGTAGAGATATATGACGGCGTATCTGATTGTTTTTAGTAATAATCTTGTGTATTATTTGCTGCATCGGTTAGAGCAAAACAGGACGAGGAAACACACAGGTAATGTTCTCAAAGCATAAGTTAACTCGCGCATGTCGAAGTAAAATAGGCAATACTTGTTTAATTTTCAAACAGCATACTGAATATTGAAAAAAAATGATTTAATTTTTTTTATCTGAATGATATTACTGCATCTTCAAGTTTTAAGGGTACGATGGATCAACAATAACATTATATGTTTAGTAATCTGTATTTTCTAAGAAACTTTAATCTCCTAAAAGCTAAATAAAATAGCCGTCACCGGGCGCCTGGAAGATTTTAAATATCGTATTCGTACAAGTAATATGCATTACGCATAAAAGACAATATTACGACAGAAAATAAATATATAGCATAATGAAAGTAACGCCATCTACGAACACCTCACACTATGTCGAACTAACACCGCAGCCTACTTAGTTTTGTTTGATACTTCATAGTTCCGAAAATGTATAACAGATGGCGCTAAAATAAATAAATGCAAGCATCACCATGCCAACAATCAGGTTTATCTGTGCCTATAGATTTTTAATATGTAAAACCTTTAAACTAGTAGTGTATTGTGAATTTTTGAGATTTAATTTCATATTTTAGAGTTTGCCTTCACCACATTCAAAATAAGATAGGTCGAGTATGACCTTTGGTTATAATATGGTTTAGCTGGACGTAGGTGATGTGTTCATCCACAAAATTTAATTATTCCTATATTAAAAAAATCTCGAGGGAATTACTTATTTTGTACTTACCGATTTCCGTACGCGGAAGTCATGTTGCAGAATTTGGTTTTTGTCTAAATGCCTAATGCTATTGTGGTCGACCAGCTAAGCTTGAGGACGAATATTGCCTTACAGCATTCAAACAAGAATACGGCAGGGTTTTACACTACTGTTATATTGACAATTTAGTATTTACTTCAATACAATTGAATAGTAAATGAACCTCATACCCTAGAGGTTTCAAATTCAGCCTACGTTCTGATGTTTCTATCACTTGTCTAAACAACAAGGGAAAACATTGTGGGTAGCTAATCCTAATAATTCATAAAAACTACTAATTCGTAATTCGTCAGCTCGGACTGTGACATAAAACCTCATTCCGAGAGGGGAACTGTACCAGGCCGTAGGATAGTAATGGGTTGACAACAAATAATAATTATCATACTTTGTCCGCGACATACGCAGTCCCTTCGCGACCACAGGCGTTATCGATGTCGCCCCGCCCGAGCACTCAGCTTGATGGGGCTTCGCGGTCACGTGATGCGTTTTTCATGTCCCATTTAATTTGTCTATGACCGGATATTACGTAATATATAAGTGTCATGGCATCTGTGTCGTCATCGTGGCGGACTTTTGGAGATATGAAAAAAATGGCGTATTTTACATAAGTATTATATGCGTGGGGAGATGTTCTTCGTGATAGATGTATCTATTATTTATATTATTTACTCATAAATATTTTGTATTTTGTATAAATAAGTTTTAAAAAGTAGCCACTTACCTTTGTATGATGTGTACTTGATTTTCTTTCTTGCCTTTGTATTCGCAGCGAAATAAAACACAAACCTGTATCTTTTATTCTTTAATATTAAAAAAGGAAAATAGATATAATAAATCACGAGAATCCTGTCGTCGCTAAGTTATTTATATTACTTACTTATTATTAGTAATAGTATTATTTTTTATCAATATTATTACGCATTAACTTTTTTTGTATTTCATTGCTTGACATCAGGAACAAGGGAATTCACCTTTTTATGTTAAAAGAAAAATGTAAAATCAAAAAACAAAATAAATATGTACACCTATAATTAACTGAGCTATGTATTTTCATTTCAACAAATCTTGCTTTCTCTTGGTTAGGTATTACGCCCAAGCGAATATTTTTATTTCAAATATTCTCGAACTTAAAATGTAAGTCTCGAACTTAAATTGTAATGGAAGTTTGTGGTATTTAACTATTTATCCTTAAAACTATTTGTTACGGTAGACCTTGGCCTGACAACAACGATGCTAAACGTTGTACCTATTTATTTATTGGCTTGCTAATTATACTCTTAAATACGAGTATAGTTAACAACAACCTTGACATAAAGTTTTAGTTTTGCATAAAAATCAAATTTAACATCATGCGGATTCACAGTGATATCTAAATAGACCCTATATAGAGTACTAATACCGTTTATATTTTCAATCAGGTCTAGATTTACGAATTTACGATTTACGATTTACGCTATAAAAAGTTATGTTAGGTACGTGTATATAAGGGTTTTGTATAATGAATTATTTAATAATCCATTTATAATACAGTAGCTTCTAAATAAGTTATTGGTTTCACATATTACAAGATGTGATCCCCATAAATTTAAAAGTGCAAGTCGGACATGTTTTTTTGTCATATACAAAACAGCATGTCAAGATGATTGATCGAGGGTGCGAAAAGGGTTTCGGAGAAATCTTATAAATCGTTCCGAGAACGTTAACCCAAAACTAGTCTCTATAATAAATATAGCTAAGATTGCTGTAACATTGTGTATTTAGTACCAAAGTGTGGATTCGTATTTTAACTGGCTTCCCAAAGAAAAATCATACATTTGAATATAATACGAGTACTCACGATATGCGGATTTTTGCCGATATTTCGACCCAGCTACATGGATCGTGGTCACGGCGATAATGTTTCGTCGTGCCGTATCATATTAAAATATTCCCAAAGACATTATTCATTCGTCACGTATATATATTTTTTAATATTCTAATACCCTTACCTTATGAATCCTGGTGTCAAAATTTGTATTATTTGCCAGTAATCGTACGGATTAATATTTTATAGCTATAAAATATTTAACAGGAACTCTAATAGCAATCGATTTCTATTCTTGTGGGGTCGGCTTTGTAGGATTATTTGTAAAAATAATTATATACTATGAAATATAAAAAACGACGGCTCAAAAGCAGCAGAGTAATAATTGAAACAGTGAAATGGGCTATCAACTAGTTTTGATATTTTTCGTTTGCCAGCATCATCTTAATTATTTAATTTAATATATTAGATGAAAAACAAAATTTTAAAAAGTTTTTTCTGGATTTTTTTTTTCTCGTAAACTATTTTAGATACATTCGAAAAATTGATACCCATGCACGACCGTAGCTAGGGGGGGGGGGGGGGGGGGCGGCCGGGCAAAGTCCTACCTTGAAATTACAATGCCCCATCTTAAAA
>DWNE01007629.1:0-12096 GCA_018249875.1 Cecropterus toxeus | reverse complement strand
CTTTTGCACGTGTGTATGTGAACACTGAACATCCCCTAAACGGCTGGACTGTTTCAATGTATTTTTTTGTGTGTCTTCAGGTGGATCCATGAATGGTCTATATTTAAACTTTGATTCGGTACAATTTAATTTAATATTTTTTTATTACTTTGTTGGTTGTTGTGATGTGTCGCTGTCTGACGTGACAACGTCTGTCTGGTCCACTAGTTAGATATTGAAGTTATATCTATCCTGTTTTAAAACCTATTTATTAATCTATCAGCCTGCGATCGTCCACTTCTGGACATAGGCGTCCCGTCCTCTACACGAAATTCCACCTGATCGGGAGCGTCTTGTACCTACTCTAATTATGTCCAAACTTGGTTGCGCCCTATCTGCTTTTAGCCTAACGTGTTCTCCAATTTATTATTCACTGACAATTTATTTATGTGTCTTATAAAACACAAAAGATGTTGTTTGAACCTTTTGAGACTTAAAACACTTGTTAAAAAAAAAACTTGTTTACGTTACATTTGCCCTCCTATTGTCTTTGTTCTAAAATGTTTAAGTCTGACGGTATGGAAATAACCTTGTATCAATCTTAACATAACAGAATGATATACGACACAAATTCAACTATCAATAACTCCGTGTTGTTTAAAATTCGTTGCTCGTCATGGATTTGGCACTTCGGCGCGCGAGTCGAATTTATAATATCTTTTTATAGCCGACTTTGCTTGAATTTGATGTATACCTAACGTGACAATACGTCAACTTTTGAACGAGACCGTCCTCCTTTTTTTCGATCTCTTTTTCGGTGGTCCGAAAACCTTGTGACGAAAATTGTCTCATTTCTCCCGACCACCTTGAATATTATAAAAACATACCAAGTATTTTTTTAAATAAAATCACCATCAGTATTAAAATAAGTGCTCCTCTGAGATATATGAAAACAACTAAATATTTATGTTAGATAACACTTATATTTTTATATTTTTTGACATATTTGTCTTCTGATTACTTCCTTAAACTTAAGTTTGATCTCTATCAAACTTAAGTTTAAGGAAGTAATTAAAAGTAAAAGTACAAGTTCCTAAGTACAGAGGTACTACGTTGAGCCTATAAGTATATAATAAAATCGTCTTTTATAAATCATTAATAAATTTATATACTTAAATCGATGTCCGATTTTGAACCAGAATAATGGTCAAGTTATGTATTACTCGATCACGTCGCCAGCCCTGACGCAAACTAAAGATTAGCGCGAACAAGGAAACAAGATAAAAAGACTTTAAACATTTTAGGGTCACAACTTTATTTTACCTTATTTATGGTAGCAAGTTACACAAGTTCAGTTTGCAATATCATCTCTGAACAACTTTAATAAAATTTACAACTTTGTTACACATATAACAATGGCGGTCGTATCTGTAAAATGTAATAAAATTTTGTTTATATTGAAACTTTGCTCAAAATTTTGTATGTTTACGGTTAACGTCAGGGGTCACTGGAAATTATGATAAAATCGATCTGAATCTAGAAGTAACGCATATGAGGTTAGGTACATAATAAATACAAAATAAGTACCATACCTATACATAGACTTTATATTCTATGTAATTAACATATGAAATATATCTAGTTGAAAGCGAATTGGTATTAATGAGTTTTGTACCGATTTTAAGCAAATTGAATACAGAAATCGTTATGTGGAACCGGTTCCTTAGTAGTAAGGATAGCGATTATATCCTAAAATATCGACTTTCAAATCGATTACAATCAGAGTCTGAAAAGTCGACCTACACAAAATATCGTCATCATAAGTAGGATCAAATTTTTTATACTTTTCGCCGACATACTCTGGTAATATGCCAAAAAAATACCAAAAATATGTATATATTCGAAGTTATTAAATAAAATCGAATCAATATCTAAGTTTCATGCGCAAAATCGATTCCTCGATTAATCGAACTCAAATCGCCATCCCTGCTCCATAGTAGGTACCAATACTGATTGTCAGTCCGATCTGGACCTTAATCTAGTTACTAAACATGGTCCAAGTATATAGTGTAATCATAACGTCATAAAGAGAAACTAATAATTTACTGAACATATTGCGAACCGCCTTGAACTAGAATTCTAGATTTTCCATATTGTAAGTGCGTAAATAACAGAAGTGATAATGTTGGGTTTTGATTACTTAACAATCATAACTTTAGCAGATAACTGTATAAATGGTAGCTAACAGTCGGACCGATTTGATTTATACTCTATTTAATACTTCAATATATCTTTACGCGATAATAATCAATGTTGCAACTAGTAACATTTTTAAATATATTAAAACAAAAGGCCCGACTGCTTTGTTTTTCATTTTTTTTTGTTCATAATGATACATTTTTCTAAACGCTTTATGCGAAAATAGGTAAGTAAAAGTATTATAATATACATTCACAATGGTCTATTTACTAGCTTTCATTTGATACCCCTATTGCCGTGATAATAAAAAAATGTCGCCCCCCCCCCCCCCCCCCCTCCTATTTGCAGGCACCATTTTTTAAATTATATAGCCTATGTCACTCTGCAAAATGAAACGATTCTAATGATATGTCACACGTCACAATCCGTCAAGCCATTTGAGCTGTAGTGCGTGCAAAAGAAATGACAGACATATAAACAAACATACATACATACGTACGCTCGAAAAACATTACCCTCCCTCTGCTTACTTCTTAAATTACTTGTTTAATTTAAAATAAAAATCCTACGCTCTACATTCTGAATCATTCCTGTAAACATAAAAGGTATGGATAATTTGCATTTCACGTGGCTAATGAGATTATTTGTATGTGTTGCGGGCGCGCCACTACATAAATAAGACGGTGCACCTGATTGTAAGTGGCCACCGCCGCTTATGGATATCTGAAATAAGCCCCAGATAAGATAAGTCTTACCCAAGTTTGGCTGCACTTTGGGTAATTTGGTACTTGGGTATCGCGGTACTGCTCCCTATAATACAATTTACAAAGGTAGTAAAACACATTCGACTCCGAAGGAACCACCGCCATTCCTATTTCTGCCTTAAAAATGGACAATATCCGTGAGTACAAATAATTTAGGAGTCTTTAGCTATACATGACATTACAAATGTACAACACATTGAGGTTCCACTCCGAGGGAATTCCTCCTCCGCCACTCCTATTTCTGCCTTAAAAAGCATATCCGTACATACAAATAATGATCGAGTCTATAGCTATAATTGCGATAACTTCTACATACGGTGCCGCCTAGAGAAATCCTTTAACTTTGTAAATTTTGACGTGGGTAGACTGCACTTATTAAGAGGAAATGTATATGTATTACGTCTTAAATAATATATCATTGATCACTGCGTAGATTAATAAGGTTTATATCATTAAGTTGACCAAAAAAACCCTTTCTACACTCATAGCCCTACATTAGTCGTAGGTACCATTTCATAGGTACCTTGAATACAAAAACTAATACAAACACCCAGACATAGAACAAAATCTAAACTCATCATTCAGATGTTTGTCTGGCCGGGATCGACCCCGGATTCCTCTGCGTGTCAGACCGATATGGTGACCGCGCAGCCACGCGGGTCGTTTAATGATAGTCTAGTTTTGTTTCAAATTAAGTCCCCAAATACAGATTTCGTAGGTTAAATCTCATTAATTAAGACCATAAAGATAATACGCAAACAAAGTTAAAGACAGGTCGCTGACGACGGTATTAAAATCTAACTCTATCATTGACATGTTAGTACCAACGTTCCCCCTTAGACAAATTATTTAAGCGGCAATCATAACAGGGTAATACGAGGTTCCCGGCTTCCTGTTCGCACTCGGCTCGCTGCCGGATTAATTGTTAATTTAATTTACGCCCGAGATCGAACCTCCCGATTGCGCGGCGAGGCCGTGACTAATATCCGACTACCGGTTTGTATGTTAAATGCGTTATAATAATTACCATACATTTAGATTAGGCGGAGCTTATTTTTCATAACGAAAATTTATTGTTATTTGTAAATTAACTTTCGTATGTACTTGTGTAATTTAGGCGCGCCGTAAATTTTTGTGTTCAATTAGAAAGTTGCAATTTGGACGTGAATTAATGATGTAACTTTGTTAAAATCTATGAAAAATAAAACATTATTTGATAATTGTCTAATGATAAGATTGGCGTTTATTATTATAAATTCTACAATTTCTAATTCTAGGTTACCCAATATCTTATAGTATCTTAGCATTTATAATTAACGTATAAATGTCAGAATGTAGGTACCTATAAAAATTGCAAAATATTTAAAAGTATTCAAATTTCAAATCGAAGATTTTTACGACCTTACTCAATAAAGTATAAACAGAATGAGAATCTCAAATATGACATTCTCATTCTGTGACAAGGCTTAGAAGTTCTTTGTTTAAATATGACGGATACACCCGTAATTCAGCGTTGAAATTCGGTACAGTGTCAGCAAATTTATCAGAATACTTGAAGACTCGTGACCTAAACAGATTTATTTATTCTTTAAAACTTAATTTTCGCGTTGCCGCAAGAATTGTCGGATTTTATTTGACAGGTTGATCGGTCCGTGTACCATGTATTTGAGGAAATAACAGGTTTCTGCCGTAACAAATGTCAATATGTTAATAGGCTCTAATATAACGTATCAACTACTTAGAACACTCTTAGGAAACTAAATAATATTTATATTTCAATAAAAATAATAATACTTACTTAATTGTAATGATATGGTCATTTAATCTGCTTGCATATCTGTATAGCATATTATTATTAGTAAATATGCATTCTCAGTATTATAATACGACTGATTATTTAAAATACATATGACAACATCGTACTTTACATAATTTTTCCTTTACTTACCTAAAAAGTTCTGAAAATGAGATTGCAATTGGTTCTATACGACTCATATGTCCCATATTCGTATAAGATATGTAGGACATTTTGTATCAGTTGCGCTAATAAAGCGAACTAAACATTTATTATTACATCCCTTGTGTGCACATTTCAACCGTGTGGAAACAGTGGGATTAATATTTGACGAGTGACACAGAAAACCTATAAATGGAGCACTGGCTTACTAACTCATTCCCGTACTTCGAAAATAGTTTGAAATCATTTTGTATTCGTTTTTATTCCGGAGCGACGGCAATGTTATTTGTCTGTGTTACGGACACTTCAGAACTGTACTTGTTATAAATAAAATGTTATTTATATAAACTATTATAAGTGTGTCACTTTTTTGTTACATATTCAAATTGGTACAATCCAGGATACGCTACAACAATAATAAACAAACATAACAGTATAATACGTTACTAATAAGTACAATATGTAACTTTGCGCACCTGCTCTTTGATTTTTTTATGAGAATAATACAAAATTAAACTACACTGGTTCTGATAGTATAAGTACTTATAAAAGTATGCGACAGAAATGTCACAGTGATAATAAAATATATCAGTCATAACTATATACTCATACATAGTAACTAATGTATTTTTATAGAGATATGCTATACTGTGTTAGCCATGTTGAAAATTACGGGATCCATTATGAAAAAATATGGCTACTGTTGTTCACAATTATATTTTAACACTTACATTGTATAATACTTTACATACATTTCCGTAATAGTACGTAAAAGATGAATTGCCACTACATATTTAATATTTATTTATACGAATATTGAAATTGCAAATCCCATTTATATGTTATTCAATGAAGTGCGCGTTAAATAACAACATGCAAATTATAATGCCATTAAACAATCCGCTGGAGCTATATAATTATGAAGATGATCTTATACTGAGCATTAAGTAATATTTTTCGCAAAATACATAAGCCCGCTTTGTTTGAACAAATGTTTGATTGATCGAAAACGTCTCAAGGTAATGTACAAGCGAAACGCAAAATCGCGAATAGCTATTTGAATTGAATCGGCTAGCGTTTTCCGCAATTTAAATAAGTCTCACTTACGGTATTTTTCTCGAAACATGACTTGCTGAAACCAACTACGCAAATAACGAATGCTTGATAAATACAATGATTATATTTTAATGTTTAATAATGATACAACTAAAAGAGAAGTGGTGTTCAAATGGGAAAACACCACCGCCATGGAAAGATACCGACTGACTTATGACTCTATACTAATATTATAAAACAGTACAGTTTGTTTAGACGAACGCGGTAATCTCCGGAACTTCTGGTTCGAATTAAAAAATAAATGTCGAAAAGTACATTTGTTGAGGACTGCTATAGGCTATATAACATATACGAGTATGTTTGTTTATTCGTTTGAAACCGCGTGGCACAGCTAGTAGGGACATAAATTATGAGAGGATCATAGTTCTGGGAAGTGGCAACGCATCTGTGATCGGCAGATTCAAATAGAAATCCTGTTCTACATGAAGTCAGTCACAGATGTCTATGGTACTCAGTGACCACTAATCATGAGGACTGCACGCTCATTATTACTTCAATCTTATAAAAAATATGTTAAACACTTAAAGTTCTCATCTATTAGCGATTGTTTTGAAATATTAAACACCCGAAAGTAGGTTGACGACGGTTCGCAGAAGGGAGTAATTAGTCTTTTGAAAAAAAAAAGCAAAACATTCCATTTTTCAAACTTCCAATTTCCAAGGCACCCAATTTAGGTCTGACCTAAAATTTCTTTTTTTTCTAAAACAACCGCGCTTAGTACGGAGGCGGAACTCTAGTTCAAAATTACTGGGGTAGGATAATTTCTTAAATACGCCGTGAGTCCATAACGGTAAATACGAGTAATTTCGTGAAGTAGCGGTCGCAACACCGGCTACAGTCGTTGCCTGAAGGAGCTATTTAAAGGTAATACGTACGTAGTGACACGAAAAACATAAAATGAGTGCTACTTGAGCTGTATATGAATTGACCAATCGGTGAGTCATTTACAATTGCAATCTTAAAGGTGAGATAGGTAATTGATTGAAAAGCGATACAGACTATTTATTAATGCCCGCTCACCTCGCGCCCAATCAGAATAAATCATGAAAGAAACCTGGAAGTAGGTAGATATTGTACAAACGCATTCGATAGGACAGCGGTTATAGCATATATGCCTAATGGTTGAAACTCGGCCACTCACTCGAGAGTCCACGGTTCGAATCCCAGGCATGCATGACAGATTTTTCTAAAAAAGGTGAAGGAAAATATCGTGAGTAAACCTGCACATCTGGGAGTTCTCTAAAAAAAAGAGTTCTCAGAGGTGTGTGAAGTTTAGAAATTCGTACTTGGCCAGCGCGGTGGATTATGGCCTAAAACTCTTTCATTCTGAGAGAAGACCCGTGCCCAGCAGTGGGACGATAATGGGTTGACGATGATGATTATAGGATTGAAGTTATAATCGTATCAACAAAGGGACTGAACGTGAGATAACTCTAACCTTTTTGCTTTAGACATCGGGCACACTGGCCTGATCACTCAACGTGCAATCGTATGTGGGGCGGCGCCTAGGGGCCTCTTTTCGTACACCCAGTCGCGACTGTCTGACGCGACTCAGATGCCTACAATTCGCAAACGTATTTAGGAAATCGTATGAATAATTTTGGCAAAATAGGACAGATCCAAAATGGAAATGTAATTGGAAATCATGAGGGGAACATTAGTTATTACATAATGGTGAGTGTGCTACTAAATAAACACATTTTATGATAAGCAGATGTATATGTATTTCAAATAATTTTGATAAAGTCGAAATCACTAATTGTATTAGATAAACAATTTTAGCGTATACCTTTAAATACCATGGCTCACTTTAACAACAAACCTTCCTTGACCATTTTTAAACTTAAATATTTTCTATAAACTCAAACCAAAGCTAGAAAGAAACATTCAAGTCGTTACAACTATGTAGGTCATAGAAAAACATGGTATTATACACGTAGGCCCGTAAATAGGTGTCGCTATAAAAAGTCAGAAACAAAGGCTACAGCCATTATTTATTTTATTAATCGCTCGGTACGATCTGTCTCGGTCTTGATATATCTCGTTAGAGCTCACATTTAAGACCATTAACATCGGCATGCGCATGAACTGAATTGATTACGCACTGATTTACTCATATCGTTATTGTATGCATTTATAGACATTTAATCGCCTGCTGAATGGAGCTGTTATCGGGCCGCACTATGGTTGAATAATATTCGCTTTGAGTGAAGAATTATTTTTTACAAACAAAAAATCAAATCAAATATGTATTTTTATTTGCCTGAACAAAAAATAAACGTATACCTCAAACATGTTATATCATGTTTAAGGCGAAAGAAGAATCCTTGAGACATTCACAAAGATTCGTCTTCGAAACATACTTTCGTTCTATAAATTAACAAAATGGACTTTTTTAATTGGTCATAATGATTAAGAGGCTAAAAATCTGGGCCTAAATAAAGCCAGCGATTCATTGGCGAGTGTATTTGTGCATAGTCTAGGCAGTAACTGCTCCCGTCACATAGTCCATCTGCCTTATCGCTAGATATAAGTACACAAAAATCTATTTGTATTAAGTAAACCAAAACAACGTTTGTCATTTTTTCTACATGTCTATGTGTACTTCCTGCGATAAGTGAGAACTTCAAGATCACATTAACCCAAATAACCTACCTAAATAGTTATCAAGAAATGTGTAAACTTGTTTCATTGATATCATAATTTAATGCGTATAAAGGAGATAAAGTTATCACGGTCACGCGATACAACTTCATTATCTCGTAAACAGCTCAAATGTTTTACTAAAACGATTTCATTCAAACAACGATCAGTTTTCAGTCCACAACAGTGTTTTCCGTAAATCGTAGTTTCGATTCAATCGTCACCCGTTAAGCCGACCTTTCACGTGCCGATATTCCTCCCTTCCGGTCAACTTGTGCGAATAAACTGTCAGTTGGAACAATTCCCGCTTTTTCGCTGACATCCCGTTTCACCATTTATACGCTGTGAACTGCGATCTGTCGCTTTCGTAGTTTCGCGGTGTCCGTTTTAAATGTTTTATGTTACAAGTGAGTTCAAAAATGTTTTCGCATGTATCTATAAAACAAAAATTTAGCAAGAGATATCAAAGTCACGCTAGACAACTTTATTATGTAAAAAATGCCTAAAAGGAGTTATTTAAAGCGTATGAAATGAACTGTCAATAATTATTTTTATTCCGCAACTTTGTTTTTCTATAAATTGTAGTTTCGATTCAATCGCACCCGTTAAGCCGACGTTTCAAGTCGCCGATATTCCTCCCTTCCGGTCAACTTGTGCGAATAAACTGTCAGTTGGAACAATTCCCCCGCGCTTTTTCGCTGACAACCCGTTTCACCATTTATACGCTGTGAACTGCGATCTGTCGCTTTCGTAGTTTCACGGTGTCCGTTTTAAATGTTTTTTGTATCAAATGTATTATTCGAAATTCCGTCTGTATTAAAGCTGCTTTAAAGTTACATAATTGTAAAATAATTTTGTTAATTTCGAGTTTTACGTAATCGGATATCAAATTTAAATAACATATAAATAACATTTATGAGTAACTTTTTTGAACTTCAATTAAAACAAAGCGTAAGTACTTTTCGTAGTACATAAGTCATTACCGAGTTTTGAAAACATTTGTACTGAAGTATGTATATTTCGGCGTCTAATGATGAGTTATTCCCCACATTTTTCGTTGACATTTAGTTTTACCGTCACATATTTACTCTGAACTTTGTTCTTTTTTATTCGTGTACAAAAAAGTCCAATCAACAGCACGTGTTTAATGGCCGGAATCGTCTATTGTTTTATTTTATTTTATTTACTGTTTTCGTAGTTTAATAGGATATTCCCAGGGGTATTTTAAAAGGATCTAATTTGGACGTTAAAAGGAAAGATTGTAATCAATGGTCGAACAGGGTAATTTGTGTAACCATAAATACCTGGAGTTTCTTCTCGACGCTTACAATTTTAAAGTTTAAAGGTTCAAATGAATTAAATGTAAAAATAACTAACATA
Source organism: Cecropterus toxeus (assembly GCA_018249875.1). Lineage (NCBI taxonomy): Eukaryota > Metazoa > Arthropoda > Insecta > Lepidoptera > Hesperiidae > Cecropterus > Cecropterus toxeus. The sequence goes on along the minus strand of DWNE01007629.1, from coordinate 2,058 downwards.
CCTTGTTACTTATTCGATTCTAGACATGACAATAGCATATTATAATATCTAATAGTCAAGTCTAGAATTAAATAAGTAACAAGTACATATACTTGTCAGAATAATCGTGTAGTATACAAGTAATAATAAAAAAAAACACAAAAAATTTAAATGCCAAAGGTGGCAATCAATCAATTAACGAAATATCTTCGTTATCGGAGTTGTGTTGATTGTTAGCAACTGCCGTCCTCTTGATTAAAGTTATTGATTCCAAATCTCTTACTCGAATATACATACTAGGCGAATATCTTAGTCCTCGGGAATGGCAACGCATCTGTGATCGACTTCAAATGAAACCCTGGTTCTATACGAAGTTGCTTAAAGATCTGCAATATCCACTTCCCATCGTCATTATAAAATTACTGAAAATAAATGTGTTTATTATAAAAATAAATTAAAATGATAAATTGGTTTATGTTTTTTTAATTGCCATCGAGACTACGTATTTGCGCTTCTTTTTGTTTTATTTTTATAGAAACCGTACATTACCCATAATATTTAAGCATTTAAGCATCAAAATTACATCCACACATTCATTTAATTCGTTTGTCAAAAACATAACCCTAAAATAACCGATTCCATTTTACATAAAATTTGACGCCACTCAACACGCGGATCGTGAACCATGAACAGATAGCGTTTACTGGTTACTGCGTCACAACGATCGAGGGGCCAACCCTCGCTCCAAGGTCGCAGGGGTGAGCCAATCCACAAATTGTGTTTTATTATACGTTCCCCGACCGCCATTTTAAATTGCACCCAAAACATGTTGATGTTTCGCTTTACAATTAGGGGATAGATTTATCGTGCTTATAATATTGACAGTTTACCTTTTTAGATTCAGTTAAAAAAGATTTATTTAACTGAAATTAGTGAATGTACCACATACCACCATATTACCACATACATTTAACAATTTTACAATAATTAAAAAGTATAATGGAAATAGAGAAAGGCTTCTTCGTCTTGGCAGTGACTCCAAAGTAATGCCGCCTCCGGATCAGTACACATCACCAGACATACTTGTGTCTGACGATTGATTTTAGTTCATATGCTTAGTTTTATTGATTTTAATTGACTTAATATGTTTTTAATTAATCCTTCACTTCTTAAACACATAGTCAATTAAATGCACACTTATTATATACGCAATTTAATGTTTTTAATAAATTAGCCTATAATTGCTAGATGCTGATTTTCGTTTACCACCCAAGGTTTATGCGTTAATTAATACATCTCATAAATTTTTAATTATCTATCATCGACTGTCGGTGTCGGATTTAGGCCGTTAGCTATTAGCCTTTGCATATTTCACAATCACGGTCATATATTTTGATGTAGCACTACAGACTAAGATATAGAACTTTTTATCTACCTATATCTCAAAATAAATATTATAGAAAAATATTATAATAAGTCACTATTATAAGTACTGCATTCGCCTATAGGTAATCTGAAAACTTGATTTTAGTTTATGATATGTTAATCATCTTTCATCGAATCCATTGCATTCCGAATCAAAGGACTGGCTGAAGTGACACCAAATAGTCCTGTAATGGACCTCAAATATTTAATGGATGTACTGAATCATCAGTAACTTACCTTAGTTTACTTATATATAGCCCTGAAGTACTTTTCATCGCCTATTTACCTAATCTTTTTTTGAACATTATCAAAACATTCGTACTTATCACTTCTCGATTTTCATGTTAATGCTTCCAGACACTGGTCTTAACAAGTGTAGTAATAATCAATTACTGACTACAACTTATTTTGTCAATAATGAGTTTTATTTAACACTAGCTGAACTACCCGTGCTTCGCTACGCATAGTTTATTCATACATCGGGTTACATTATCGAAATTTTCAGACGGTTCCCTTTTTTTTCTCTTATTAAATATAGCCTATGTTAATCAGAGATAATGTAGGATTCCAATGGTAATTTTTTTACACGCTTTTTATTAGCTTCACTTGTATGTCTGTCAGTATGTCAGTAACTCTCCGTGGGTAATTTGCGCG